>VMDR010014378.1:0-23614 GCA_007922815.1 Macrotus californicus | reverse complement strand
CTCTCACTCACAGCCTCTTACATACCCATGCAGGTGGTCAAGCTCCTATGTCCAGGTTAGGGGAGGGCCACAGTAACATGGTTTAAGAATATCCATAATAGGAGAGAGTAAGATTTCTCTCCAATGCTAGATTTATATTAAATGCCCCTCAAATAAATTTCAGTAGAACTCACTCTTACAAAAGAAAATTTCAAAAACACCAATTAGTGTTGAAAAGTGCTAACAACTGAAAACAGATCCAAGAAGAGTAAATATTAAGAAAAACGTGTTTTTACATAAAATTTAATACACCTATAGAGCAGTAATTCAATGTGAAATTTTGACTCATTATAACTCTGCTCTTTGCCTTTGACTGAGGAATTCTGAACAACAATCATGGCCTCCCTCCCCGAAAAAGATGCTGCTGCAAGCCTGATTTGTAATCCAAGGATAACTCAACATATTTGCTATGACGCTACCTTTTTCTACAACACTTCCTATGGACAAGATGGTTTTAATACATGTTTTTGTGTCCTGGCCACTAAGTACTTACATTTACTGAGTAAGGCTTAAGCATATGCTTCAAATTCAGTGTTTTAAGCTGACATGCTGACTTTAAAAGACACATAATCACATTTTAAGACTTTTTTTTAGTTTTAAATTCCAAACTGCTAAGTTTGACTACATTTTTACAAACTGCTAATGAACACAAATTTCAAAAGAATTGACTTACAGTTTCTAACATTTAACATCCAGCAGTGCTGTTGACTAAATATTTCCATTTGTCCTCCACTTCCCTCCACATGGTAGTGTAACTGTGGGGAATTGTAACCCACTCCAGCATTCTCTTGACGTTGTTTCTGCAAATGCTGACTCTGACTGATATGTAGCTTATAGATACACAGCATGTTTGTACAGGATTCTAGGAACTAACTTCAAAAGATACAGACTTCGATTTTCAGTCATCTCAGCTCTGGGGATTTGCTGACCTTCATCCGTAAAACCAAGATGACGTAAAACCAGGATGATGAAAACCAGGAAGACGCACACCAGACTGTCGCCTGACCAATTTCAAGGTCCTTATGAGAATAGACTGTGCTCAGCTGCAAGTAGTCCCCTCAACAGAGAACTCTCAAGCCCTCCCCTTGATCTCTTTGTTCTGCTTTTCCTCTCCGACTTTATAAAAACTCTGCCTGAACTGAGATGTTAAGATGGGCTTTGGGACGAGATGCCCCCATCTTCTCAGGTGACTGACGCTTGAATAAACGTCTTTCCTCTCACCAGCACCTGACTCATGAGTTTGACTTTCACTGTGGCAGGCAGCTGGACCTGCGTTCGACAACAGAATTGTACTTCCCTGTCTCTTGGACATTTACTAAGGCCATGTGAGGTCAGTGAATGTATTCACACAAGTGTCATGCATCACCACCAGGCAGAAGTGCTCAGAGGCAGTGTGGTTTACCACGTTCTCTTCTGCTCAGGTGGCTGGGAAGCACGTGTCAAGTGGAGCTTCCCTTGGAAGTAACTATAATAAGTCTTCCTGCCAAGCCACATGGAAGTAACAGGAAAATCTTTTTTGTTGTAAGCCATTAATATTTTTGTGTGATTGTTGTTATTGTAACCTAACTTAGTCTATCCTGATTACTACATATACCTGGTTGTAATTATAAAGCACACACTGAAAGTTTGGGGGGAAAAAAGAAGAAAAACAATCTAGATCAAATCATTTTTTAAAGCCATTTTAACATATAATATGTAGTGCCAACAGTTAAACTCCATTTTGATTTTAGAGTTGCATGTCTAGAAATAAATTTTCACACTTTATATGAACTATGGATGAAAAGTGGTGTTGTAATAAATTATGAATTCCTAACTGAGCAGGTTATGGTGGGTAGTCATTACCCCAGGCCTATAACT
Source organism: Macrotus californicus (assembly GCA_007922815.1). Lineage (NCBI taxonomy): Eukaryota > Metazoa > Chordata > Mammalia > Chiroptera > Phyllostomidae > Macrotus > Macrotus californicus. The sequence continues at coordinate 21,718 of VMDR010014378.1, read as the reverse complement.
TCCTTAATGAAAGGTTTTAAAGCAAGTCTTATCTATCGTTCTAGTGCATCTAAGGTGTGTTACCTGTTGAAATGCCAGAAGTAACACCTCTTAAAGGTATAACCCTCAAGAGAGCACATCATCTTAACTACCCTGTAATCTGGTCCTCACCTGGCCTTCTCCTACCTTTGTGTGATCTTCCTTAGGTTCCCGCCTTAATTTCAAAGGCATAAAAGAAACTGCAACACTGTCCTTTTCCAGAGCACATGAGGTCTTTCCTTGGGGCAGCTGTCATCAGCCTGGGCTCCAACAAACTCATAAAATTCTCTACAGGTTTGGATGTTTCTTACATTGACAGTAATAAACAGTCAACAAGTGGTTCAAGAATTAATAATAATAAAGGGTCAACAAGTGGTTCAAGAATTAATAATAAATGAGAACAGCGGAAGGGGACGGGGCAATCCAGTGGTGAGAAAGGGTCCTCAGGATGGATGTACTACCCGAGGAAAAGTAGAGGAATGAGAAGACAAAGGAGCTTTAAGAGAATGAAAAATAGTTCCAGATGAAGCTCTAGATGGGCAGGCCCTCATCCACCATGGGAAGGAGGAGGGACAAGCTACAGACCTGGGAACATGGCAAGGTTGTAGGCCACTGCGATATACAAGCAGATCTGCAATCCTGAGAGGTTTCTCTCGGTAGTGTGAAGGCAGGGTTCGAGAGAGGAGGGGGTGGGGAGAGGAGGGTGACATGAGGCAAAAGGAGTAACTGGGAGGAACACATTACTCATCTGTTCAAAAATACTCCACAAGTGACCATAACTTACAGAATGAAATGCACATCACTCTCTGAGGTACCAAAGCTCCAACAGCAGGAGATAGAATTCTGTGAGTGGTCAAGGAACCGGACTCTGGCTACGAGTTCCACTTCCGCCACATACTAGCTGTACTGAGGTCCTGGTTTCTTTAACCATGAATTCTATTTCTGGGGCTTATCATGAAGATTTAAATAAGGTAATAAATGAGAAATGTTTATTTTAGCAAAGTAGCTGGCTCTTAGTAAGGGTTAACTAGTTAATCTAGAGCATTCTATGACCTTTAACCTAAGTAAGCCATTATCTTCCGATATACAGTTTTTCATTCTTCACAACCAATGCTGTTGCCTTTCACTATGTCTTTCCCCAGTCTCCACCTGCTCAAATTCCACTCACCCTTCAGGATCCAGCTCAAACACCATAGGCTCCATGAAAACTTTTCTGTAGGCTCCCCATCCCCAGGACAAGGGGTGTCAAACTCATTTTCACCGGGGGCCACATCAGCCTCGCGATTGCCTTCAAAGGGCCGAATGTAATTTTAGGACTGTATAAATGTAACTACTCCTTAACAGTTAAGCGAGAGCTCGGCGCTGCCACCAGGTAGAAATAAGGTGTTGGGCCAGATAAAACAAGGTGGAGGGCTGGATTTGGCCCGCGGGCCTTGTGTTTGCCACCTGTGCCCTAGGAAATAATCTCTTTCAATTCTGAACTCTAACATATTTTCTAACTACTTCATAGCACTTATTGTAAATGATCTGCTAGATAAAAGATAAAATACAGCTTATTTTTCCCAACTGTACTGTATTTTCCTTAGCCAGTATTGCTTCTCATCTATCCATATATATTTCCAACAGTACTTCATTGTAATGCTTTGTTGCTGACTAATTTAAGAAATTAGATCTGATTCTAACATACAACCTGATTAAACATATTAGTATAATATGTAATATTTCTAGTCATAAAGATCAGAAACAACTATTTCACAAAACTGGCCATTTTCTCTTTCCTTTTATCTATAAATAATCAGACTAGAGAAGTTAAATGACTGTTCTCAAACTTGATGGCATGTTGATGAGAAACCCTAAAGGAAAATGTAAATCTTTGATTAAAAAAAGAAAACATACCTAGCTCCTAGAGGAGCAGCAGATCACAGAGCATCCTTCACTCCCATTGCCATAAAGGTGTCAACAGGCAGACAGGTATCCTTGTAAACAGCCGGCCATTGCAGAACAGTTGTTCCCCCCCCAGAGCCCACCACCAGGTAAATCTAGTGTTTCTCGATACCCTGTGTCTTTGTTGTAGTAATAAAGAAGGTGCATGCAAGAAGTGCTGTGTAAGTGAAGGGACTTTTTAAGAAACAGATTTGCACTTGCTTGAAAAGCAACCATTGCAGCAGTCTGATCAGTGTAGCCTGAAAAATTAGGGCCTAGCCTAGGTCTCTGTGGGTAAGAGATCAAATAAAATTCAAAGGGACTTAGAAACAGTTCTTGCTTACCACGCTGACTACAACTGTTCTGAAATAGCCTTTGACCTTTAATCTCCACCCCCATGGACTCCTTTAGAGCCAGCCCAGAGAAACCTGGAGGACAATGGAGCCATCCTACCAATTTCTTTGCACTGTAAATTACTTTGTAATTTAAGCATTTTGGAGTATAAAACTTTAAAACTAAATCCTAAAACATAAAAGCCAGGCAGCACCACTTTAACATTTAATACCTCATTACAAATGCCAACTCTTTCAAATGTCCCTTCCATAGATTTTTCTCTCATACTCATTGGAGTCAAAGCTTAATTAGATTTCTTTGAATCTTACACTACAGCATGATTTTTAAAATTTTCTCATTTTTATAGAGTGCCCAAATAGAAACAATCAGAGATGCAACATAAGCAAAAAAAATTATTGATTTTTGAATGCATATCCAAATAGGCAGTGAAATTATAACTTATAGAAGTTATGTGTGTGTGTGTGTATGTGACTATATGACTGTAGTTCATGTAATAAAAAAGAAATACTGTCACAAAGCAAAGCTCTATTACATAGTGCTAGCTGTCCATCCCCATTTATTCCAGACTAGTTTATGCAACATCCTGATGTTTAAAATATTCTGTCATGGAAAATCTGTCTCTAGGGTGAGGGGTAGGAAGGGAGTAACATTTTCTTTTTAAATTCATAACTCGAAGCAGATAGTTAAATAATACAATAAACTTCTTGTACTTTGCAAACACTTTAAATTATGCATTGCAAGACTACAAGGGAGAAAAATATGCACTTAAAAGTAAAAACTGAACAGATGTCCCCTTTCACCCGTAGCATTTACAATACCATAATATCCAAACATTTTGCTTCATTACATAAGCAGTGAACACTACTCAGTGATCTGAATATTTTAAGTGTCATACGTCATATATCAAATAGAGTTTTCATTAGGTTTTCTTCCAATATTACTGTAAGAGCTGAATGATTAAGAGATGATAACAATAATTTTTGATTTCATAAATGTAAAAAATCAGTACTGTGGGTATAAGTGAAGATTTCAATTTTTCAAGTTTTGAAGGTGACTTATAGACAGAACATACTAAGTGACAAGAGAACCCAGGAATCAGGGATCTGGCTCAGTGATTAAAGCAGCGACTCAACTGGAAGCAAGGCCCAGCCTCTCTGGACTTGAGCTGTATCACAGGAAACATGCTGTCTCTGAGCTCACCCAATCTTATGAAGATATGACAGAAGCTAAATTACTCCAACATTTCTACATTCTAGTGTGTGTCTGAAGGCACACCCTATTTTTCCACACTCTATTTTGCATTGCTTTTTAAATGAATGACTTTTGAGCCACATTTTCCTATATCACTAAAGCACTAAGTGCAATGTCAGCATCTGATAATAATTATTTCTGTGTATTCACATAACCTTGGAATGCTGAGAAGTGTATTTGGCTTAAGACACAGCATAACCATCATGACAACTCCGCCTTAACATTATATACAGCAGACTTCTTTAAGGGAGAGATTACTATGTGGTAAAGCCTCATAGTAAACATGCACAAGCTGGTTGTGCTGAAGATAAATGGAAATTTATGAGGCTGAACACCTGTGGATAGTTAGGAACTTCCTTAAAAGAGAAATAAGAGTAAGTTGATGAACTCTGGAGAAAAGGGACCTAATTCTTTCTAGCAACATTCTCTACATCTAAGAACAGGACGCCTTCATTACTAGTTGGAATCGGCTATAGGAACAGTCAAGGTAAGCCTTAATGTTAGCAATACCCTTGCATGGGTCTGCTCAGGAAGAGAATTATAATGAAATAATTACCTGCTTTGACTGAGAGCATTACTGTGAAAAACCCTCTAGATAAAAAAAAAGGGTTAGCTAATACTGGGTGGGAGGAAGCTTTAATATGAGCAACACCGTGCTGGCCTTCAGTTTTGTTCATTTCCAACTTTCAGGCTATAGGCTCAAAAGGATGTTCACTCTGATAAAATACATCCTGTGCGAGTACAGGTGTCTGCTTTCTACTCTGGGCCTATCACCTGTAACATCACTAGCACACAAAAGGGACACAATCAGTATTTGCCGAATAAATAAATAAATGAAGGCTGAGGTAAGTACAACACTGGTTCCCAAAGGCTGACCATGACAAAATGTCACTGATTTGTAGCAAAACTGGAACAATAAAGCCTGACATTTTGTCACGAGCCGTCTACTATCTCCAGTTTTAAAGTTGATTCACCTCATCTCAGCCAACATTCCCAGGAGCTGTTCGCAGAGTCCAGGTGTGGAGTCAAAGGAATCACACAGCATGATCGTTTAGCTCAGAGAATATCTTAAATTTTACCCAGAAGCCCAGGCAGGAGCGGAAATAGTGTTGGAACAAAGGAGTCAAGTCACAACTATTGGGTTGACCAAAAAGTCTGTTTAGTTTTTTTCTCTAAAAGCCCCTTTTTTTCACTTTCAATGACTTTATTGGTTTGGATATTTTGAGTGTGTTGGCTATCTCCTGCATGGTTGAACACTGATTGTTCTCAATGTCTCAATTCGATAGCTATCAACTTCAACTGGTCCACCCGACCATGGAGCATCGTCCAGCAAGAAATCTCCAGCATGAAACTTCCACAAACCACTTTTGGAACACATTCAAGCAGTCACAGCATCTTCTCCACACACTGCACAAATCTTTTTTTGGGTTTCAGTTGCATTTTTACCTTTCTTGAAATAATAAAGCATATTATGCTGAAAAGGTTGCTTATTTTCTTCCATCTTTAATATTAAAATGACTATGCAAAAATTTTCCAATTTCGGTAAGTTTTTTTAAATGCACACTGATATGACAGCTGTCACAATAAAACCTAACAAAATTGTTTCGAATGAAGTTAAAGACAACTAAGCACTATTAGAGCCATCTAACAGAAAAATACCAAACGAATTTTTGGCCAACCCAGTATGAAAATTACAAAAGAGGAAAGAGTAAAAATGATTTCATGTATCCTGCAGAGGAAAGCGCTGTTCTAAGGGAAAGCTAGTTCATTTTTATTTGATCCTAAACCTTGCTAAGTCTGGAAGAGCTGATTTGCAATCACATAGAAAAGGTTTGAGTATTAGATACGGAATCTGAGAAAGTAGTTCCTGTTTTCAAACACATATGAGATATTTACTGAGAATTTAAGCCACTCTTGGTCTCAGTTGACTTCCTTCTTCCCCTGTTTAATAGAATAAGATATTTTTGGAAATTGCCCTGAGCTCCTGAGAATGTGTGCCTCATGGAACTCAGGACAGGCAGAGCGAAGCAGCACTTACTCAACCGTCCTCAGAGAGCAAAGGTGACCAGAACCAGAAACCTAGAAATGAAATCATACATATCTTTTGATAAATTCCCAGTTCCTCTGACTAAATATTTCCCTCAACCCCAGACACTATAACTGTCAGTCATTTTTAGTCTGTTATTCTAATACGAAAAGTCTGACTTTCGTACCATAAAAGTCTTGGGAAAAAAACAGTTTTGAACACTGGTGGGCTCAAGGGACTGATAATGGAATATGAACCTTTCACCCCTGAAATGGTTCCTTGGGAACAGAAAGCAGCATTTTTTTCAGTACAACCCTCCAGTGCCCCCATTTTCCCAGGTGGTGCTAAAACATTCAGCAGCTGCTGGCTGTCAGTGTGTCTGCAGCATCCTAAACTCTTCTGAATGATCAGGGTGGACGCCAAAATGTCAGCCCCCGTGCTTAAGAAAATTTGCATATTACTCCCTGGGAGTTTGATAAAAATGCAGATTTTGATTCAATAATCTAATGTGGGGCCTGAGATTCTTCATTTCTAGCAACTACCAGGTAACGCTGACCCAATGAACCTTACTTTGAGAAGCAAAGACCTATTCCACCTTTGCCTATGGAATTTAACTTTTGGGTCACCAGAAAAATTTCTATGGGTAAAAAATCTCTATTTTTCCCAATACCAGAAATAACACACATACATGAGTGGGAGAAAAATTCCGGTTTCCGTTACTTAACTTATTTGTCCAGGTTAGAACACACTTGGAGTCTACATCTGACCATTTTTAGCTTTGTACGGACACTACAATATACAGGCATCTGTGCATTTCTCATGTGATCTTTACGACAGCTGTGAGCTAAGCAGAGCAAGTATAGCTACTATTTCAGAAAAGGAGAAAAACAGATTGATCAAGTTGAGGAACTTACTCATGGCATCTCATAAATAATAAAAGCCAGATCCAGGAATCATATTCAAACTTTACGACACAGCCCCTCCCCAACCAAGTCCAGAGTCTGTCTACTGCATGGGTGTCCTTCACATTCACCCACTTTCTGCAGCCACCCAGCCAAGTTTCCTCTAATGTTTATTACACTATTGCTCCCTTAGTTGTGTAACAAACAAATAAAAAATATCAATGTCATATGGGGGTGCTTGGGGTTCAGTATTTCAGAACACACAGTATCCCAAATGAGTTTTTGTTTTTTTTTTAATCTGGAAGAGAAGCCTAAATTCTTCTGGATGACACACAGCTGAGCAGAAGATTTGGGATCCTCAAGATGATTCAACAGCAGAGATATTGTTGATCAGTCTGAATATAAATGCTAGTTACCGATTGATCGTCAGTGTCGGAAATCGAGTGAAAATGCTCCAGTCAAGAACCTCACCACGACTCCACAGTGTCGAGGAAGGCAGCTGGGATTCCCAGTGACGGACTGTGAGGTGAGAAGCACGGCCTGCCTGTCTGGGCTGCTTTCAGAGAGAAGCTCCTTTTGGAATTACAAGTTCAAGAGCCCCGGGCCATTTCTGTGTGGTTGACTGCTGTGCCCCAGCACCCAGAAAAAGGCCTGGTATATAGACAGTGCTCTCTAAATATCTTTTAAATCAAATCAAGCATTGATGTCTTACGAGACTGATATACAATGTAATAAATATTAAACTCTGCTTAAAAGCAATGCCCTCATTTCTTTCTAAGTGGATTACTTTTCACATAAATATGAATTAAAAGTTGTTTTAAAATCTTTAATCCTTGAGAAAAATAAAGACGTTCTGTTCTTCACCGACTGACTAAAAATTACTCTTTAGTGTCTGAAAGATATAAACCCAAAGCAATAAATTCCACACTGCATCAATACCATGTGGACTCAAACAAAGAAAGCCAGCTAATGGCACACACTTATTTCAACCCTATTTTTCATGATATTGTGGGAATCTAATTTCTGATTCTCCTTCAGATCTTGGCTCAATATGCATTTCATGAAAAAAGTCTATCATAGGTTCTTCACAGCACCATGTACAATACTTCCCTTGCTTAAATGTCATGTACTTTGTATGTATTTACTTTAACTGCCTGTCACTGGGCTACGCTCCCTCTGAGGACAGGGGTTGTCTGCTTTTGTTCTCAAGTACATCCATCGAACCTGCCTGGTCCAGATCCTTACCAGGTCTGAGAGTTACTAAAGAGTAGCAAATATCCTCTAAAAACAATGAACTCTGAATAGCCTTTCTGGCTCTATCCTCACATGAAGAAAGATGAGACTAGAAGTTACTTGGGTAGTCTCTGTGGAGGTACATTACAACACACAAGCCCAAGGCCTCTAGGGAATCTCAGTGGAAACAAATCAGTTGTACATCGAGAATGCATGTACCCCTCCTGGTCCATAGATGATTTGGGGCACATGCTGTACTCATGAGAAACAATGGGTTATACATAGTCAAGGCTGTAGTGAGAGACAGAAACTCAGCCAAAATGCAGAAGGAAGGAAAGGGTCACTTCAATATTCAAGTCTTGCTTTAACAACTTAACTAAGATTAAGCACTGTAGTGATATTTTAAAAGAATATCAATACCACACATTTGTTTTACCATTTTATTTCTTTATTTTCAGAGAGAGGGGAAGGGAGGGAGAAAATGAGGCAGACAAACATCAATGTAAGAGAGAAGCATCAATTGGCTGCCTCCCACACGTGCCCCAACCGGGGACCAAACCTGCAACCCAGGCACGTGCCCTCACTAGGAATGGAACCAGCAACCTTAGGCTTTGCAGGATGACACCCAACCCACTGAGCCACACCAGTCAGGGCAGTTTTACACATGACTTTTAACAATGTGGGAGCCTCAACCCCCCAGCACAGAAACAGTGACTCTAAGAAAGAACAAAGCAAAATTAAGTTAAATGAGAAGTGAGCTCAGAATGGAAAAAATAATTGGTTACCAAATGTTTCCATAAGCTATTCTGATTCAAAATTGGTCAGAGTGGTAAGGAAGACAACTAACTGAAAAACACTGTGACCATCTAGGAATACCATCTCGGCATGCCCATTCCCCACAGCCCAATTATGAAAAAGTTCAGCACCTGGGAAGCCTATAAACAGGAGTCTACAAATAATGAACTTGAAGGCAAAATTGTGACAGAGAAGACATATTTTATCTATTAGATAGAGAAATATCTTTTCAGTGCACACACTTTTCTCAACCTTACTTAAATTACATTCCGTTACTTTTTTTATTTGTGATGCTATTCTTACAAGTACTTATTTCTGGGGGCTTCCAGAAGAGTTCTGCCTCATTCTTCACCTTGTCTTTATGCTTCAATATGATGCCCAAAAGTACAACACATTGCTACTCACCGGTGGAAGGCAAAGTGGAAAGATTTCCAGGAAAAATGGAGGCAGAACTCTTTGATGAAGTCAACCCTGAGACCTCTAGACTTTCCATTTGTAGGACAATGGACTTGTTATTATCATGTATATCATTTTCAGTTGGGTTTTCTATCCCTGCATCTTTTATATTCCCAGAAACAGTGAGACTTCACTAAGTGTTGGAAGTGTCTGTGTGACTTTAGTCTTAGCTTGTTCATCTAACCACCTTAGGTCTTTGTTTATCCATCAACGCTGGCACACTATCACTGCTTTTGTAAAAGACTTCTACAGGAAGAAAATCATATTCTGTAAGACTGTGCAGTTTTAAAGTTCCTACAGATTAATACATAAAGTCAGATCACCAGGCTACTCAATCTTATTTGTCTTCAAGTTGTTTTTTAATCCTCCCCTGAAGATATGTTTATTGATTTTAGATGTCTCAAAGTTTTACTCTCTCAGCAAACAGAAACTTGCAAACATTTCAGAAGTTGCATGATGCATCGGCGATTCAAAAAGTTTATATACAACTGAAAAGATAAAGCACATAGGTTACTTTTGATTTCATGATTTCCATTAGTTTATTATATGCTCTTCAGCTGAATTTGAAAAACTTGAAATATAAACTAATACCATAAGAGACTTAAAGGTATAACTACATGTGTGTTTAAACAGTAGTGATGTTTCATTTTACCCTCACCAGCCACACCATCTGCCAGTGTCCTGACACCCATCCGATCTATTCATTTATATTTTATTTTGATTGTTGACACTATTACAGATGTCTCCATTTCCCCCACCATTTGCCCAGTACCACCCAGTCCCCCACCCACCCCATCTCTCTGGCCATCACCACGTTGTTATCTGTGTCCATATGTCATGCATATATGTTTTTTGGCTAATTCCTTCACCTTTCATCCAGTACCCCCTCCCCCACCCTTCTTACAGCTGTCAGTCTGTTCCATGTGTCCATGCCTCTGTTTCTGTTTTGTTCATCAGTTTATTTGTTCATTAGATTCCACATATAAGTGAGATCATCTGGTATCTATCTTCCTCTGACTGGCTTATTTCACTTAGCATAATAATCTCTAAGTCCATCCATGTTGGTGCAAAAGATAAGATTTCCTTCTGTTTTATGGCTGTGAAGTATTCCATTGTGTGAATGTACCACGGCTGTTTATCGACCCATCTGTTGATGGGCACTTGGGCTCTTTCCAGATCTTGGCTATTGTAAATACTGCTGCAATGAACATAGGGGTGCACATGGAAACCCACTGTATGGGACAGCCCTCTGTACGGGAGAGCAAACACTGTAGGTTTGCCACTGATACATCCAGTAAGGGATTAATTTCCAAAATACATAAAGAACTTATACAATTCAACAAAGGAAGACAAACAATCCAATTAAAAAATGGGCAAAGGACCTGAATAGAGACTTCTCCAAAAAGGACATACATATGCCCAATAGACATGAAAAAATGCTCAATGTCACTAATCATCAGAGATGCAAATAAAATCACAATAAGATACCACCTCACACCTGCCGGAATGTCTTTCAACAAACAACAAGTGCTGGAGAGGATGTGGAAAATGGGAAAACCCTTGTGCACTGTGGTGGGAATGCAGACAGATACAGCCACTGTGGAAAACATTATGGAGTTTCCTCAAAAAATTAAAAATGGAACCACCTTTGACCCAGTAATCTCACTTCTGGGAATTTATCCTAAGAATTCCAAAACCCCGCTGATTTAAATTAATCTTCTTCGCAACTGAAACAAAAAGTAGCCCCCATTTTAAACAAAAAGAAATAGTCTCAGAAAAGCTAAGTACATTATTTTAAGATCATGAAGCTACTAAAAATTTTCATTTTCATGATTACACAAGAAAATCCTCATCCTCCCAAATAATGGGAACTTTTCCCCCCACATGAACCACATGGCATAAGAGGATATCAATGAACAACAATAAAAATCATCTTATAAACCTTAAGAAACTATTGTTTAAAATTATAATAAAACTTCTTTTGGGGGGATTCATTCACTATTATTTATATGAGCCTTTCACCTTATATTATATGTGAAGAGCCAGGCTTAGCTATACAGAGAATCTCCTTTATTCTGTATCTTTTATTTTCAAAACAAAAAATCAGTCTACATATTTTAGATAGAATGTAGAAGGGCAAACCCACAAATTTGCAAACTTTATATTAAGGGTGGTAATGTGGATGGGCAGATAATGTTTTCTTCCAAATGAAACAACCTAAAGGAGATGTTATTACTCACTGAAAACTAAAAGGGTAGAATAGAGATGTTTAAAAAAATCCTCCAGCCCTGGCTGGTGTGGCTCAGTTGATGGAGGGTCATCCCGTAAACCGAATGTTCACAGGTTTAGTGCCCCATCAGGGCACAGACATAGGTCACGGGTTCGGTCCATGATCGGGGCATGTATGAGAAGAAATGGATCAACGTTCGTTTCTCTCCCTCTCTCTCCCTCCCTTCCCCTCTCCGAGATTTAAAAAAATATATTATCTTCCAGTGGACCCAAATATTTCAGCACTGGGGCAGTAACAGCAATAGAGAAAGCACGACCTGCCCAGAGCTGAGGACGAAGCCAGCAGCAGTCCTGGACAAGGACACAGACTCGAGGTAGTCGTCCCTCTAAACTTATTCCTCTCCACAGAGCCACGACAGAAAGAGGCTGTACATATAATCTGCATCACAACACAATTCTTTCAAGCTCAGTAAAATAGAGTGTGTGTCTACATTAAAAGTAGGGAAGGGAGGTACCTAGGCACTCAGGCAACACCCAATGCTTAAACATACACAACAGGGACCTATTTATGTTAAAGTACCATGTTTTAGAACAAAATGCTAAATATCTATGCAGTTGCCATTTCAATTTTGCTCACTTCCATGGTTTTGCAGACCTTCCTCTCAGTGATGAGCTTCCCACTTATTCTCGTGGAGTAAAGTAATGCGCCCTGATCCCCAAAGAAAGAATAAAAAATTATCTTCAAAATAAAATATACAATTTTACTTCAGATAAGAGAAAAACTTGTTAAACCACAGAAGCTCACTTAAGGGATGGTGTTTAGCAAGGCCTAAGGCATTATATCAAATTATTAATATTAGCAAATGCTTCTTTGATTAAAAAAAATCCTCCAAAAGGATGCAGTTTGTGACTTTGCTGCGCTGGGAACCATGCGTGCTTCTCTCTTCTCTGGAAGAGACACCAGTAGAGAATAAGATGAAACATTCATGTGATAAGTTCAAAGTTTTACTGAAGGTAGTGATTTCTGCAGAGGCCTCTGTGTCTGTGTACACGAACTCTGACGTATTAGGAGAAACAGCAAAAAACAGAAACCATAAAAGAATCTTCTAAGTATAACGCTGAAATTTAGTCGTGAAAGTTTCTAGGTTTATTCTCTGTATCCACTAATTATTGATATGAAAAACATCTAAATTTTCAGCAAGATCTCCCTCTTCTACTTTATATCTTTTAAAGCAGTTTTTAAGAGCTTTTACCCAAGGTAATAGGCTAACCAAATTATATCAGTGTAGGGTTTACTTCAGCCCATTTTTCCCAAATCAGGACGAGGGGTCCAAAAATCCTCTCACTGTATTTTTACAATCCCTTAAACTAAAACACATGTGTGTTTTCTGCTCCTTTTCAGATCATTTGCTCTTTTCATAAAGAAGGAATAAAAGCAGGCGTGAAGACTGGCTTGGCAGTTAACCACACTTCCAATTAACAGGCCCTGTTACTGTTTATGTCTGAGACAGACTCGGAAATTTCCAAGACTGTAATGTAATTTCTGACAGGCCCATTAGAGGGAGCTACAGGGAACATTAGTTTCCTGACGAATGGTATTTAGATGAGTCATTGACAGAAAATGCAAGTGACCCAAGAATATTAACATAGTGCATGGGGCCTCGAGCTACCATATCTGGACTCCAAAGCACCAGTATATCACCACATCCCCAGCTGGCCAACAGCCATTTTTGCCCACGATTCTTTAACAGCTTAAGCATGGGGAGACAACTAGGGCACCCGCTCTTATGAAGGCAGCACTGTAAATCACTCACCAGGATCCGGGACACCTGGATGCTCACGGACAGTTTCCTGGCAGCTTTGGATGCTTTTCAAACTACGTGGGATGATGCCACCAAGTGCATGAGATAAGTTTTATGTAAGAGCACACAGAAGAAATCCAGAGTGATGTGGGACAGGGTGGCATTAGGTAGCTGAAGTCTTGACATACAGAAATTTTTATTAATTTCTTCCTATATGAGTAAGTAGTTTGGCCATGTGAAATGTTTAAATATTTAGAAACATTTTTTAAACTAATAGCATTTTTAAGTTTCCATATTTGAAATGATTTAACGAAGTTCTCCTTTCCAAGCCTTGAAATCAGACCTGGTGTTAAGGATGAAATGCTCACATCCTCTTCCAGGGCAATAAGTGTCTGCCTTTTACTGAAGACATTTAAATGGTGTTTCAGCAAAAGATCATCTTCCTAAACAGTACATAAACTTTTCCAGTTAGGAAAAAAAAAAAGATTCTTGGTAATAGCCAAGGAATTACATTAATTGTTTAAAAATGAATCACACTGTCACTTCTCCAAACATTGTAATGATCTTTGCTTTTCCGTTTCTTCGATTTGCTTGAAGGTGAAAGTTGCCTCACTTGAAAGTAAATAGCTGGAGGACTATAAATTGTCTATGGAGTCCTGATCATCATATACGTGTATGCTAAAATTACCTCACGATTTTGGCAGAACGTGAACAAACAACTTACTATATTGAAAATAGTTAAATAACCACTTCCTTTTACCCTTTCAGGAGAAGTTGTTGTTGATAAATATACACTTATATTTATATCCTGTGCTATGCACTATGCTAAGTGCTTTACACGCAGTATCTCTAACCCTCATCAAAACATTACAGTAAAAACATTATAAACAGTTTGCATTTTATAAATGAAGGATCCAGGGCTTTGGGAGTTTAAATGACTTGCCCAAGGCCACCGTTCTAGAAACTTGTAGAGCCAAAATTGAGACAAGTTCTCTTTCAAACTAAAGATCGAGTGAAAACTCACCCTCCGACCACACTCACGTTTTGCACGATAACGTAAGCCTGAGCCCAAACATTCCGCTTCGGCACGTGAGTCCCTCAGGTAGAGCCGCAGATACTACTGCTGCTGCTACTCCCTTCTCCAAGTTTTGAAATTGTTGCTTCATAGACTTTGTGTGGTGAAAAGATCAGAGTGTGCCACTTGTTTGATTTTTGCACACTGGGTGTGACCACCTCACAGCCCAAGAAAAGCACGGGACCCCAGGACTAGAGAAGCCGGGCCACGATCAAGACCTGGCCGCCGATTACTGTATGATCTGGGGCACGCCTCCAAGTTATTCTGTGCCGGACGCCTCCGATTTACAAATGACATCTACAAGCACCCTCTACGTGCGTGCAGCTGTCTGCACAGTTCTGATAGCACGCCTAGCACTTCACACAACTGCACTCCCAGAAGCCACAGTTAGCACAGAGAGTAGTAAGTATTCCAATATTAGTGTGGCTTTTTGTTGCAGGGCTAACTGAACTGAAAAATGCAAGAGGCACTTTCTTTGTGATAATCTGGATGAGATAAAAAGAATGTGAGAATTCAGGGGATTATTTTAAAAAATGAAAAATGACTCCAAGGACACAATTTATAGAAAGCAATTCAGAGTCTATTAAATCAGAAAATTCCAATCTGAGATTTATGTGTGACTGTATTTTCAAACCAGAGTCAATGAATTTTTACAGAGCAGGGTCAATACAGCTTTTTGTGATGTCAACTGATTGATTCTCTTCTGTTGGGGGCAACATCTTCGGAATGAAAAGTCAGAAAGGTTATTTTGGCCTCAAATATTGTAATGAACTTTGAAAGACAATGAAGCAGCATGTTAAGCTAAATATATTTTAATTTTTAAACTCAGTGTTAAGTATAAAGCCACCTTAGAGGAGTCCCTCTGACTAAGTGTGCAACTCTTGAAATGCTTTTGTGCAGATACATTTACTTGGGAAAGTGACACTCGCCAACAGTTAAATACCATATGCTGCAAGTCATGGAAAAGAATAGTTTAACTTCAGTTCACATAAAACTAAGAGCTCAAAGGAAGGTTATTTTGAAAATGTACCCAAATAAATTTTGAAACATTTGGGGGCATTCTGTAGTTCAAGCCTACAACTATTAGGCAAAATATGCTGTAGATGTTGGCATTTGATTGCTGGGTGGGTGCCACAAAGACAAAGAATCAGAGTCTAGGATATATGGAATGCATTTGATGCTTCAGTATTTGAAACAAAGTGAGAAACTTAAATAATGGAGATAAAAGGTAAAACATCAACAATAACAACTACAAAAAAAGTAAATACACTCTTTCTCATGGCCAAATCTAAATATATTAACTTTCTCTTTTATAATTGCTCTCTCCCAAACTGCTTTGCATGTTGTAGGAACTCGGTGAAGTGTTCATTCCGTAATAACTATCTTTGCATTTAAAGTGAGCCTATTACCCCACCTAGGGTCATCTTCCCACCCCCACAGGGTTAGTTGGCTGAAAGTTGTCCTTGGCTTGGGAAACACTTCACAAACTCAGATGTGACCAATGCAATTATTTACAACCAAACAGTCTTACATTCAAAATGTTCCTTGTCTCAGAAAGCCCATAGCTCTATTCTCTCCCATTGTTAACCATTTAATAAGAGGGCTATCAGGTGCAGCGCTCTAACATGAAATATTTTGAGACAGTGTCAAAAATAAGATGAAGCAGTCATAAAAGTAACCATATGAAGAAAAAAGTATATGGAGGACTCATGGACACTGACAACGGTGTGAGGATTAACTATGGAAGGAGGGGTGGGATGGGTGTGTAGGGTGCAGGGGGAAAATGGGACGTCTGTAATAGCATAAACACAACATCAAAAGTGGAAAAAGTCATCACCATAAAAAAAGCATAAGTCAAACCAATGTCTGCCATTTTTCTGACCTATATTCATTGAAGGCAATATTAAGCAATAGAACTTAATTATACTCAAACCATTACTTAATGGCATGCTTATTCATACTATCAACTAATGTCATCTTCCTCGGGAGGTGAGTTCACATGGCAGAATTATAATAAGAGGACAGGAAAAGGAAAGGTTCACAGCATCAATGTTATTTAGAGTCAACAGATTCCACAAACCCTAGTTATAATATTTAACTAATAATCTTTAATAGTATAGATACTATTATATTAAAACATGCTTCTTAAAGAAAATAACTGCTATAAAAGTAAACCCCCTTTGATGGTGTTCATTTAAATACTTTTGAAGTAACAGAACAGAGAAAACAATTCGTAATCTGAACCTTGAAAGCATAATAACCTCACTACTACTGCATATACCCAATTCTTTGGGCATCAAAAGAATAAATAAAAATCTCCAAAATTGAAAGATTGCAATTAATAGACACATCAATTATATCCCTCTTTAATCTCATTGATATTATTTAATAAAATATGCATCAAAACTTGAAATAATAAACATCCAAACAAGAGAGATTGATTTGTGGTGTTTCTTCATAATTTAACAAATTACAACAGGAAGCGAAAATTCTATGTGGAGGGCCTGAACTAGACAGTCCACCACCACGTCCTAGTAATTCAGACTTTAGGATAAAAGCAGATGTAACTAGAAACACTCAAAGGATGTAGAAATAATTCTTCAGATGTATCCATTTCCATTCAAAGAAGAATAAGAAAGTATTTATTTATTTGAATACTTTTGGCAAATTTCAGTAAATTTGAAATAATAATAAACTTATGTTATCTAACAAAATAAAAAATACAGATGTGCCTTTTTATTTAGATACTCTTTCTTTACTTTTTATTCCTTTACTTTTTACTAATTCTACCCTATGTGGAAATGCATACATTAATTATATGGCTAAATTTATTTAATTTTAAAATATCTATCTTGCCCTGGCTGGTGTGGCTCAGTGGATTGAGTGCCCGCCTGTGAACCAAAGGGTCACGAGTTTGATTCCCAGTCAGGGCACATACATGCCTGGGTTGCAGGACAGGTCCCTGGTCAGGAGCTAGGGAGAGGTAACCACACATTGATGTTTCTCTCCCCCTCTCTCCCTCCCTTCTCCTCTCTCTAAAAATAAATAAATAAAATCTTTAAAAATAAATAAATAAAATATATATATATATATCTTTTATGAGAACAATTTAAGTTACTAAGACTATTCCATTGCTTTTTTAAAAAAATTATAACAAATCACTAACTCGAACATGATCTAATGTCTAATACTTGGTAATATTAATACAATAAAGGCAAAAATTTTGGCAAGTTGAGTTCAAAGGAATTCTAAGATGCAGCACATACCTACCCCTACAAAGAGCACATATTTAAAGATCCAAGAATGAAATATCAAAAAAGAAACATGCCTATAAATCAAAGTCAGCTCCCAAGGCTACCCCATAGCTATCACCTGTTACATGACCCAGACCCAGTAACACTCCCAGTTTGCCCAGTCCTGAAAGAGAACCCTTAGTGCACTGGTATATATCTCAAGTACTGTTCATATATAAAAATGAAAGGTACAGACAATTTTCACCCTTCTTAAGCTTTTCACCCAGCTAGAGGTCATGGACAGATCCATGGGTTTTCTCTGATCAGATCTCAATATCATACAATACTCACTTAGTCCTTTATGAAACTATATTTGTTGGCATAAATTATAAAGAATTCTTAATAATTTACTAATCCTGCATTAGAAAAGTTTGTGAAATTTGTGAAAACACCATATCATCCAGTGTACCTTAATCCTACCCTTAAATAAGATTTCAAAACCAGCCTGAGTAAAAGCGAACCAATTACATAGACTCTTTACCCCTTTCTTTATGGCAAGTTAGCCATAGTCCCGACAGATCTAATCTTAACCATCCACATAATCATGTAACAGCCTTAAGACCTTAATGAATTTTCCAGGGATCTTCACTGCCCAAGCCCAGTGAGGATATAAATACATAAATTTGATTTTGGTGAACGTGAGTAATTGAATCTAATCTTCAACCATATACAGGAAGTCTAACCTCAAGACCCAGCATGAGAACCATTATTAAGAAGAGCAAACTGCTCCCATTATTGGACTAATTGTTAGAAAGTGTCCCCCTGAATACGGAGTTAAAAGATGCATGTAGCTTTCATTATATTGGTTCCACTTTTGCCTTCTAGATTTCTATACAAGTATCTCCACTTTTTTTAAGGGCAACCTCGAAAATAACTGGAGACAGGTGTTTTAGTTCCCGTTAAGTCTTCTCCAGGCTACATGCTTCCACTTCCTCTTTTTTCTACACGATTTCCAGACTTTTGGCACTACAGTTTGTCAATGTCTTTCCTAAAATTATGGTGTCTTGGACAGAACACAATAATCCAACAGTGATCTGGCCAGTGTTAAGTCCGTCAAAGATACTACTTCCCATAATGTGGACACTCTATTTCTATTTATACTGCCTTAGAAAGACTTAAGGGTTTTTTTTTTTCTTTTAAGCAGCTGCATCATACAGTTGGCTTATATTAAATTTGTAGTCAAGTAAAACCTCCAGATGTTTTGTAAAAAATAAAAATTTTCATACTCGGTTTTCACTTGGAGTCAGCAACCCCCTACTGCAGTTAACAGGCAGAGAATTCAGATGTGTAGCTGCCTGAGAGAGAGATAAACATCTGGGATACTTCACTATATTGTGTTACACAATCTCCTGTAGTTGCCATTGTCACTGCTTAAATCTTCCTCAAGAGAATTAAGTGGCTTCCCTTTGGGAAAGTCTTTAACATTCAAATACATATTTATGTCTATTATTGCTTACGTTATATTTAATGTGTGCTGGTAAATATTTTGAGTGCTTTAAAAATGTAAACTCATTTTGTCCGCATAACAGTTATGTGAAGTAGATATTATTATTATACACAGTTAACAAATGAAGAAATTGAAATGCAAACAATTTAAATCACTCGCCCCAAATCATACAGTCAGTAAGAAGCAGTGAAAGGATTCAAAACCAGGTAGTCCAGAGCCAAATTGGGGTAATATTCATTATGTCATTATATTACACGGCCTCTTGACCCTAAAATAAATGCTTAGAAAAAGAGGCACTGTGTCAGATGCTTGGGAAACAAACAAAATAATATAATATCATCATCATACTTCTATGTTTGTCTTAGTTCCATTAAATAAATAACAGATAAATAGAACCATTATAAGCAACACAGAAATCGGTCATAGACATTCTGAGCACAACTTCCTATTGAACTCCAAATATGAAGGCGGTCACATTAGACTGATAAAAGGATTACAAAATTTAATACATGTAAAGTGCTTAGAATAATGTCTGACCAACTTGAGTGCTAGCTCTATTTAAATATCAATTTTATAAACGCTTATTCATATAAGCATGCATATATGTAAACTCATATCCATCAATTACAAAGGTCCTTAGGGCAAGAAAGAATGAACTTTTAAGTAAACAGTAATGAGATTTTAACTTAAAAAGTAAAATATTCTCTGAAACACACAAGGGAAGTGTGTGAGAATTAAAGCAGGCAGGACTATCGGGAACACTGAGTGATGGAAAGAAAACCACTCAACTTCTTTAGATCCGTCTTCTAGTGAGAAGAACTCCGCTATTTTCCTGCATTTCACCTACATGTTTGGGGATTAAAGATAAAACTACTCTCAAAAACATGAATTACCATCAGACATTACTGCATACCTAAACCAATCCAGACACTTGCCTCTTTACTCTAAAATTATGTTTTTCACAACCCATATATGTCCCTGCTAACCCACAGTGAGCTAAAACATGTTCTTTCATTAGTGTTTTCAAATGAGACAAGATTCCACAGACTGTTGTTTTAGCCTTGGACTCAGGGTTACATACTGGCAACACTAGAGGCATCTCATCACTAGATCTTCCTCAACATACTAAGTCCTCTCTCACTTGGCCTTGAAGTTTGGTTGCTGTGCTGTGCAAGGAGATAGAGCAGGACAAGACTGCCCCAATGGAGAGAATTCAGGATGGGAATCCACTGTCATTACATCATGATCCACTCTCTGGAGAGGGCTGTTCTCTTGTTGATGTTTTTTTAATTATAATCATTGTCAATACTTATCAAAGTTTGTCATCGGCTGTTTGGCTTACTCTACAATGAGTGTCAGTGATAGAAACTTGCTTACTTTTATGATTTTCCAGTAAATAGATATTCTGACACATTCATGTAGCAGTTTCAATGTAGATCCACAAGGCAGCTGTAAACATTCCACACTACCTCCCAATTTTCGTTTGTATGAATGAGAACACTGCATTGTTAAGTCATCTGCGAATTTATGTTAGCGACTTGCAATGATAGGATTTTCAAACAAAATAAATTCATAAACATATGTTCAAATTAGAAAGTCAGCATCATATATGCTCCTCTGCATCTGTTTGCATTTATCGACTTATTTTCCTGTTGGAATGGAAACTTGTGATTCAGGAGAAGTGATTAAAAGGGGAAAGGAGGAAGAAAAAGCGAAAGAAAGTGAGAGGTATACTGATGTCAATATCCTCCCAAACACAAGAGACAAGACGCTTTGCGGCAGCTCACTCATGTCTCCGTTAATCATTACCTTTTCCTTTCTCATGGCCTTTTCCCTTCCTAACCATTCAGAACTGACCACCTTTTTTAAAGCCATTCAGTAATACAGCAAGAACTAATACGATTACTACAATGCTGTTAAGAATTTCAAGCAAACAATTATTTATCCTTTAAAAGTTTTACTTTGTTGATACTTATTTTCTCAATTAAAAAATGCAAAAACTCAATACTTTCTACTTCTATTCTGCATCCCCTCTCACCAACTTTGACCTCACTGAAAGACACGGCTACTCCTTGACCCTGACACTGGACACAACGACGGCACTCATACCCTTCTACCCCCACCTTCATCACCAGGAGCCTTACCTTAGGAGGTGAGTTCTGGCAGAAGTGCTTATTATCCCAGCAGCGGGCCCTGCAAATCACCAGGAGGCTACAGGAAAAGTGAGGGCTGTCGTAGGCCCCTTGTTACAAAGGGAATCAAACTTTTAAGAAGAGATGCAAAATGTAGGAGGCAGAGCAAAAACACAGATCAGCCACTCACCAGCACTAAAATCTTATGCATGAGAGTCTACTTAACCTTTATAATAATTTCTAAGCCAGAATTAATGATTCTGAAAGTCTGTTTTTGAAGGAACACCTTTGTTTGTCCAGGTGCACGAAGCTGTTTCCCTCTGCCACAGAAAAACAACTTCAAGGCGTCATAAAAAGCGCACTCTTAAAATGATCACTTTAATCTCAGCTGTATGTGTACTATGAAACATTTCAGTATGATCTCAAGCAAAAAGTCAGCCAAGACAGATATGAGTGTGTGAGTGCCTATGTATGAGTGTGCACGCTGCGTCCATGAGAGGAAGAGCAGGAGATCTGGGGAGAAAACTGAGTTCCTAACAGATATGTAATCTCTAATTGCCATTGTTTTTTGTAACATTCAAATCTATGACAATACAAAAATTTATAAGCTCTGTATTAAATGTGTATATATTTCTTCCATATATTGTATAAATATGTCTCCTTTACTAAATACTTTTTGATAAATGAAAGGCCACAATTTCTTCAGAGACCTACATATTGAGAATGGCATTGTAATTTGGTACTGCATAAAACCAGCATAACTGAAATCAACCCAACCTTCA
>VMDR010014377.1:0-23613 GCA_007922815.1 Macrotus californicus | reverse complement strand
ATACAAAAGTTTCTTTTCAACTCCATATTTCTGGAATTTTTCATCTTTCTTTTTTGTTGATTTTTAGGATTTTTTAAATCTACAAATCATTACGTAAGTACCTTGTGTCAGACATGGAGCTAAGTGATTGATATATAACTCCTAATTCTTGCAAAGAGATAGTATCATCCCCATTTCAGGTGAGGAAAAGAGACTCAAATTCATTAAATGACTTTCTCAAGGTCATTGATTTATATGAGGTTGAGCAAAAGTCATTCCATGCTGGGACTAATTTGAAAGCCTTGTGCATAGCCCCTAGCACATTTCTTTCTTTCTGTACTTTCCTTCACTTATTAGAGCTGAGAAGCTAGAATTAGAATCTTAGAATTACTGCTCAACCTTCCTTCCAAATTGTGTGTAATGAGATCACAAATTTTACTTCCAACTTAACATAAATGTGCAAAAGAATAAAATATGATATTTTACTTTTGTCTGTAATTAACTTGGTCTTTCTCCT
The DNA here is from genome assembly GCA_007922815.1 of Macrotus californicus. Lineage (NCBI taxonomy): Eukaryota > Metazoa > Chordata > Mammalia > Chiroptera > Phyllostomidae > Macrotus > Macrotus californicus. The sequence goes on along the minus strand of VMDR010014377.1, from coordinate 23,117 downwards.
AAACTTCCACTTAATGGAAAAATAAATTAACTAAATATTCAGTCTGATATAACTTTAGTCCAATTTTAAAAGTTAAAAAGTTAAATAATGCCTTCAGGTAATTTTAAATTTCTCTTTAGGGAAAAATGAAGTCCGATATCTTATAGAGCCTCTCTCTTTGGCATATGGGGGAGGAGTGCATGGCTTGGTATTGGGCAGATGTATTAGTCAGGACAATTAATGTTAGCTTCTATAACAAACACCTCTGTCCCCCAATCTCAGTGCCTTAACACAGACTGTTTATCTATTTTTTATGTCATAATTTGATATGGGAAGGCTAGCTTTTCTCCAAGTGGTGAATTTTGTTTTTTTTCTTCAAACAGCTCTCTTTCTCTCTCTCTAATACATGACCTTAGTGTTTTTCTGGAATGAAATACATAAAGTAATTTTGCATGGTTGACATTAATACTGCTTACTTTCCATTTACCAGTACCTGGTCACAAGGTCTCAGTCTAACTGCAAAGCAAGCTAGTAAATGTAGTTTTCCTATGTGTTCAAGAAGAGTAAACAAGATTGATGGGATCTAGCCAGGGTCTGTTGCAGTGAGGAATTGCTCCCCAGCACTCCTGCTAGTGCTAGCTACCAGCTCCCTTGTCTGCCTAGTCACTGGGTTAATGTGCATCTGATGCCAGAGTGGGTGGCTGGTGCAAATAGCATCATGTGTCTTTGCTCAGCCAACAATTCCAGTAAAGCTCCTGCTGACTTTGCCTCAACCTTGGCTCCCACCAGCATGTTACTCTTGAGTCTCATAGAATGTCTCTGGTCAGCCTGGTCAGAAGTTTTATGCCTCAGCCCTACTGTGGGGTCATCTGGCATTGCCATAGGGGACCCAGTGACTCTCACCTCAGTAGTCATACCACCCAGAAACTCCACATGGTTCAGTCAGTCTGAACTCAGGGCTGTCTTCTGCTTGATGACTCGAGGGATTATCTCTGGTTAAGGCCCAGGTTGGTGGGAACTGCCTATTAGCAAGATTCTGCCCAGAGTACCAAAAAGTAACAACAAATGGCTCCTCCTATTAGTGTTTCTGTCTACTTATCTAATTTATCTTCTCTTTCTCTGCACCTAAATCCAGAGAGGGGACGTAGGGAAACCATGCTGTTCTTTGTTCCTCATCCCCTTACTTCTCACCATATCCAGGGTCCGACCAGAGTTGGGCATTCCTTCTCCCTCCCTCTGCCATAGCCTCTCCCTCACAGAACAGGCCTTCACACCACAGAGAAACAGCTATAATTGAGTACAGGTGTTGATTGAGACCAGGTGTTGATGTACGAAAGGAGATAAAGAGATTTGGATAATGCTTTCTCAAGACAATAGCTTGACTTGCCAGCTATTGCACAGTTTCAACGATCTATATTTTGACTTTCAAAAGTGAATACTACCTCAGGTTTTTTTTTTAAATTCACTCTATAACAATTTCTAATCTTCTCAGGCAGGCAGATGCCTAGCGTGGAAAGCAAGGGAATAGGTACTCAGACAAAAGAGAAACCTCATTTAATTGAAAATGCCTCTGTATAATGAGGATCCTCTTAGGATTATGGTCCAGGATGCATTCATTTAACAAATATTTATTGATTACGTCCTGAACACTGTTATAGGTAAATGGGAATACTGCAGTCAATGAAGCAAACTGCCTTTAAGAAGCCTGTATTCAAATGGTGTGGAGGGACTCAGAAATAAATGCTAAGGAAGTGAATATATAGATTATGCTACATTATGGTAGGTGCCAAGGGAAAAAGAAATTCAGCAGAAAAGGGAATATGCAAAGCCAAGTAAAATGTCAGATGAGAGGAACAGGGAAGTCCTTACTGAGAAGGTGGCTTTTGAGTAAAGACCCAAAGGAAGTGAGAGAGTGAGCTCTGCAGATTTTTAGAGAAAGGACGTTTCATACAGAGAGGATTTTAAGTGCCAAGATCCTAAACAGGAGTCTTCCTGGCTCCCTGGAAGAATATGAGGAGGCAAGCAACTGGAGCAGTGAGAGGGCAGAGTGGAAGGAAATGGCACCAGAGAGTCATGGGCATAAGCAGAAGATGTTGAGTGCTTATTTTTTACTCTAAATGAGATGGGGGATTCTGTGCAGAAGAATGATGTGATGTAACTTCATTTTTTCAGAACAGCTGTGAGCCAGCATTGTCATTAGGGTTAGAGCTAGCGTGGTCCATCACCCTCTGTTCGAATTCTCATAGTAGCAGGAAGGTGTTTCTCCATAGGAAAGTCCATAGAGGTTGGCCAGGCTTCACTCTCAGGAGAATCTTCACTCTTACTCAGTTCCTATAGGACAGAGGTTGGCAAATTACTGCCTGCCAGCTGTATCTGCACCGCTGGGTTTGTAAGTAGAGGTTAATTGGAACATAGCCACGCTCCTTTTGTGGCCATATTGTCTATGGCTGCTTTTGTGCTACAAAGCAGACTTGAGCGTCTGTGACAGAAACCATATCATCTACAAAGCTTAACATATTTATTAATCGGGCCTGTTAAGAAAATATTTACAGATCCCTCTTATAGGAAGCAAATACTGGAAAACAACTAGAAAAGAGAACCAAAGAGCTATAAGCTATTGAGATAAAAAATATTTCAAACTAAAATATGTCAAAATGATGCAAATTTATTTATACTGAACATATGCCATAAAATGAAAAGAGAATAGGAATTTAGTTGTAATAAAACTTCTTAGAAGTTTGGAGATTTTGGGATGCCAGGAGTGAATTTAGTAAGATTGCTATATTGTTAACAGCACTGGTATAAGAATTTACCTGTTAAATACCTGCTTGCCTCATTTGAGAACCTGGTGGATCACAAGCTAGGCTGAAAAATTCCATCAAGTGTTAGATTGGATGTATCTGCATTTGACCTCATTTGATAATTGCCTTGCCTTTATTTTAAGTGTTTTGCTTAAGTATGTGCCAATTTAGTCTAAGAGATCACGAACCCCTTTCCATTATCAACTCCTGTATATTAATGTCAGATAATAGCTAGTAATATCCTTAGTACTCTTATAAGTGTGTTTAATTTTGTAAAAATAATGGGAGCTTTCTCTTTCTCTCAGACCCTGTTCCCTGCTTCATTTCTTTCTGGTTCACATCACTAGCTCAGGTTAAGGCAGCCTCTTTTTGCTAATGTAGGACTGCCAGGCACCTGGTGGACAGCTCTCAGCTCACTTCTCAACTAAGCTCTCTGCAAGCTGCCTGCCTCCTGAGTGTCTGACTTCACCAGTTTAATTGGTTCCACTCAATGCATGCATAGTCACCAAGACATTTTCCAAATTACTTATAATTAATACTCTAGTCATTACAAATGAGTTGTCTCAGGCCAACTCCAATTCCCTACTCAATGGCCCGAACAGGCAGCACAGTCAGAGCTGGGGTCACAGGTACACTGTTACCCTAGAGAAGAAGCCGTTGCCCAGAGTTATGTCCATGGCTGCTAATAAAGTCATGTTAGTAAATGATTTGACATAAATGGAAGTTCCTTAAAGTATCTTTTGTAATTTTGCATAGATGAGGACTTAACAAGCTACTATACACCTTAGGGCCATTGTCACTATTCAAAGAATATGCACTGTTACTGTAACAGCTCATATAGGCCATATACCCTGGAATCCCTTGGCTTCTGGAAAGTTAACACTATCACCCAATCCCCCAAACACATAAGCTCCATGCAATGACTTTGTAGAATTATTTTAGCCCTGTGAAAGTTGAGGCTGCTAGGCTATCTCTGGCCTTGACTAACTAACCTTGTAGAAGCTGTAGTGATACCATTCAAGAGCCTCATATCTAGAGCTGAACTGAGTGAAGAACAGTGAGTGGTTTCTTTCTTTAAGAGATGTTGTGTCAATGTCAGGGGAGTTGGTTCCTGCTTCCTGCTCACCCCCTGGTCTTACCTGATCTATGTGCTTATGGGTTGGTAGAAGTTAGAATTCAGGGTTAGGCTGTAGGTCCTATGATTATTTATCTATTTACCCTCCAAGACAAATAAACCAATTAGGCAGAGAGAAATACAAAATTTTCAGAGTTGTAGCCTAGTTCACACAATTTAGTGTGAAGGACTAAATCTGGCCCAGGGCACACTCAATACTCAACATTGAAGCTACCAGCTAGGATAAGAGCCTATTGTACCATTGTGGCAGTCAGGGTTCTCCAGAGAAACAGAACCAATAGGAGACAGATAGCTAAAGAGTCGATAGATAGATAGATAGATAGATAGATACATACATACATACATACATATTATTAGATAGATTGATAGAAGGAGGTATATTATGAGGGATATGATCACATAATAATGGAGACTGAGAAGTTCCACTATCTGGTGTTTGCGAGCTGGAGGTCCAGGAAAGCTGGTGGTATAGATTTAGTTCAAACCTGAAGGCCTGAGAACCAGTGGAGTCCACATAGCACCGTGGTAGCAGCAGGGTTCACTGAGGCAGTAGGCTTCTGCCCTGAGTGATGTTCTAGAGGAGATGCTATGTGCACTATAGGAGGTTCCAATACCTCTAGGTACTGGGATATTCATTCAGGGTGATTGGTGCTGTCACAGTAGGTGGCTGGAAGAAATGGGCTCTAATCTGTGATGGTTAATTTTATGCATTAACTTGAGTAAGCTATGAGGAGCTCATGTATATGGCCAAACATTATTCTGGTATATATATGAGTGTCATTCTGAATAATAATAACATCTAAATCGATAGACTGAGTAAAGCAGATTGTTCTTTCTCATATGGGCTTCATCTATCTGTTGAAGACCTAAATAAAGCAAAAAGGCTGAGGAAGAGGGATCTTTCTTAACTATTTGAGCTGAAACATTGATCTGTTCAGCCTTCAAACTTAGAAACATTGGCTTTTCTTGGGTCTTGAGCCAGCTGGCTTTTGGACTGGAACTTACACCATCAGCTCTCCCAGTTCTCAGGCCTTCAGACTCAGACTGGAATTACACTATTGGCTCTCCTACGTTTCCAGCTTGCCAACTGCAGATACTGGGACTTCTCAGCCTCCAAATTTGAGTGGCCCTGTTCCTTATAATAAGTCTCTCTCATTCTCTCTCTCTCTCTCCCTCCCTCCTCTCTCTCTCTCTCTCTCACACACACACACACACACACACACACACACACACACACACCTTATTGATCCTGTTTCTCTGGACAATCCTCATACATAAACCCAGCTGATGTTCAAGAAGACATTAGTCTTCAAATTCCATGGTATGGTATGTTCTCAGCTCTGAAGAGTGGGGTGTGTCTCTTTCACCCTCTGCCTGGCCTGGCAGTCAGAATGTTCTTGTTGTAGAGAGATGAGGTGGAGGTTAAGAGGACAGGAAGTCTCCAATTTTCTGGCTCCTCAGCTCCTTCAGCTACCTCTAAGTCTTTGGAGCCTCCTCACCTCAGGCTTCTCCCAGAGAAAAGCCATGGCTTTAATTCCTAGAGCACAGCGGGTCATCTGGAAACAGGCCTTATTTTGTGGTGCTGCAGGAACAGCTGCCAGGTCCACACCACCATAGACCTGCACCAGTAAAGGGGAGAATCACTATCTTTCACTTTTTCTTTTCTCTCTCTCACCCAAAGACTTTTGCGATTAACTAGAGATTTTGCCCTAAAGATTTTCACTTTGTACCAACTGCAGTGAATGATGCTAAAGGGAAAGAAACCCACCAGGTGCAGAAGTGTCATTGGCTTCTCATATAGCTCTGGCTGTTTCTGCTGAGTCCAGCTGGCTTTGTTCATTTGCGACCCCAATGATGCCCATATACCCAGGGAGAGATGTTTCTATACAGTGTCAAAGCATGTGGTTTTTATCCAGTACAACACAGGGGTAAGAATCTTTTGTATTTATAAATTCTTTCTCTGAATCCCAAGAGGTGTCTTGCATCTACTTTATCTCTTTTATCTTACCCTAGCCCCTGAAGTTAGAGCAGTAGGATGACCCCTTCATTTGAAATTTGAATAAATTTGAGACTAACTGGGTTAAATGATTTGTTATCTGTCACACTTTGCAGAAATTGAGTTAGAACTTGGTTCCTTTCTCCCTTCTTCTTCTATCTTCCCTCCCTCTCTCTTTCCTTCCATTCCTCCTCCCTTCCTTTTATCCTTCCATCTTCTTCTCTTTCCTCCATCATCAAATGTTTGCAGGGAATATGGAGGTACTTTCCTAGGGGCTGGTGATAGAAGGATGAGGAGCACATGGCTCCTGCCTCTTGGGAGGCATTCTCAGGGAAGCAGGAAGTACATTATTAACACATCAGGAGAAGGCAACTTTGGAAAGTAACACTAGACATTTAAACATGGCATTGGGGACATCTTTGGGGAGGCTAAATCCTCCTGGAGGACATCACAGAAAATTTTCTCTGGAAGTAATTTAAGTTGAGGATGGAAGAAAATATAGGAATTTTATAGATGAAAGAAAAGATGTGGGCAGTTTGTACAAGGGTCACCCTGTGGTCAGAGAACCACAAGACTGTCAGCATTATTGAAACATAGGAAGCTCCCTTCTGACCAGCCATGCTGACTTCTGACAGGAAACACAAACCCTCTGATCATAGTTCAGGCCACTCCTGAGACCAGAAGAACAGAGTCCAGGCAATGTGTCGTAAACACTGCCTGACAGAGATTAATCCACCTGTCTGCTACCAGGCTTTGATGGCTGTTTCTCTTTCTTCAACAACGAAAAGAGCTGTGTCAGTCTAATGACTGTCATATTACCTCCCATTAACTTCATTATTGGACACTGTTTTTAGTAATAATTCATTCACTGGTAATGACTCGGTGTCCAATTCCTGGATAATTACTGTCACAAATGTGATCAGACAGGTGCTCTGTGTTGCTTTTTCCCTCTGGGATTGGGGCACAAATCAACTGAGAGTTCAGAGCTTGTAGGATTTTCTTGGATTTGACAGAGGAAAGTCACCTCATGAATGATGGAAACAGAGATTTCTGATGGGAATTCTAGAAACCAAGATAGATTTTTCACTGCCCTTCCACTTTTGGACAGCCATGGGCTCTGTGCGTGTGCATGCACATGTGTATGGGTATATGTACAATGTGCAAAGCCATTGTTCATTGGAAACATCAGGCCTTTCTCTCACTTTAGGGACGGCAATTGATGTCTGGCCAGAGCTTCTGTGGATTAAATTTTATAAACCATAACATGCAGAGGCCTAGAATCCAGATTACTCAAATCCTACTCTAATTATCCCATGTATTTTTGAGTAGAGATATGGTGCTTGTTTGAAAGGCCAAGAAGGGGGTTTCTGAAATTGTGTGTGGGTGGGGGTAATGTTAGAAAGAGGAATGGAATCTGTCATAGAATTAATGGGCCAGGCCAATGTGAAATATCACCATGCTGAGAGAAGGGACCAGAATCAAACTAGGAAAGAAGCGAAGATGGACAGAGGTCAGTGAAGGAAACTCTCAAAGGTCCAGAGACTTGAGGTCAGCCTGTTGAGCCCTCCAGCCAGCATGATTGAGAGACAATTTCTAACATATGAAAACTCTCCAAATCCTATAGGCCGAGAAACTTTCCTGGACAAATAATTACTAAGTTTTTTTTCCTGCATAATATTTTTTTACCTCAGTTTCACAGAACCGAGTTCGTCAGTTGATCAACATCCTCAACTCATGCCACAGTATTAATATCAGCCTCTGTTATTCTATTGTTATTTTTGGCTGCTCTTTTCTCCTCTTTTCATGTCTCTGCTCCTCCCTCTATAGGTACACGAGGTTGTCCTTATTGGGGGACCTAGGGTACACCTCATTTTTAGCTCTTTCAGGTTGTTGGTTGCATAGCGTTCCTTGATAGTTGTTGGCGGGAGTTGTTCTTTGCCTCTAGGAGCCACCCACCTTCCCTGGCCTGTAGCCCTTTTCATCTTCAAAGCTAGCAATGATGTCGCGAATCTTTTCAGTGCTTAAAGTATCTCCTATTAGAATCTCTCCAACTGCCCCTTTCGCTTTCCTCTCTGATTTTAAGGAGCCACTGATTCACTCCAACAGCTAGAATAATCTCCCTATTTTAAGGTAAAGTGGTTAGAAACCTTAATTACATTTGTAAAGTCCCTTTTGACGTACAAGTCAACATACTCACTGTTCTAGGTATTAGGGGGTGAAATCTTCTCAGAGGTTATAATTTTGCCTAGCTTTATGACACAAATTTTATTTACTTATTGATAGGAATAAACAGGAGAAGAATTAAAAAATCGTATTGCACATACTAAAACATTACAAAAATAGTTTTATGCTATAAATTTTATTTTTCTTAAAATACTATTTTGAAATTGATTCATTATTTCTGACCAATATATAACCTTCTATCATGTATATATGTTAATGTAGTACATTTTGTTCATCTATTTCTCTAGCTATAAATACTGACAAACAGAGCTGCAATGAATAGTTGATTCTATGAGGGGAGACACCCCCAAAACATGAATTTACTTATTAAAAATGGTGTATTTATTCTTACATGTTTAAACTTCAGTTACCTTCAAAGCCCTCTCCATTTGATGCAACACACCTGTATTGAGATGTTTTTTCCATTGATCAAAAACAGTTTTTGAACTCATTGATTTTGACGTATTTTAGTGCTTCTGCCCTTTATGTTTCACCTCTTCCACATCAGCAAAATGTTTCCCTTTGAGGACTTTTTTCATCCAGGGAAACAAAGAAATGTCGCTCAGAGATCAGGTGGATAGGGAGGGTGGGGCATGGGGGTCATGCTGTTTTTGGCCCAAAACTGCTGAACACTCAGTGTGGTGTGGGCAAGTGTGCTGATAAATCACCCATCAGAAAAGGGGCAAATGCATTGAAAGAGTTTTTAAAAAAAATTCACTGAAGCTGAATACAGCCTCTTACAACAATGCCAATTGGCACACTGATACAGATAAGTTTCTAGAATACTCACCTAGCAAGGGAAGCTTGCATTACAAGGGATCCACCCTCCAGAAGATAATTCTGTTATTTGGAAGGGGTTTCCCTTCATATGTCTCATTATGGACCTATGTGCAGGTTTTTATACAACCAGAAGTGGGATTGCTGGAAAGTAGTATGAAGCAAACCTAAATCCACTAAGGGTTTACAAACTACATTCTAGAATTTAACTCACCATTAGCAGAGCATCAATGTCCCACTTCCCATATCCTTGACAGTGCTTGATATTAAATCTCGGTTCTGTCACTTTGTTTTGCTATGTAACCTCTGGTTAAGATATTTAACAACTCTTTCCTTCAGTTTTCTCAACTGTAAAATAAAGCGATACTAGCATTTTCTTCATAAAGTACTGTGAGGATTAAATGAGTTTTACTCAAAACAGGGCCTGGCATATAGTAGTTGCTAACATCATTATTATTATGGTTATTTTATTTTCAAATAGTTTACAATATAATAGACATAGAATATCCTTTTTTGGTTTTGATTTATGTCTTTTGTTATTAAGGAGGTACAGCATAACTTTCTACACTTCATGAGCAGTCCGATTTTCCTTTCCCATTCTGTGACTTATCTATTGTATCTTCAATGAATAATATTTTCTATTATTTCATGGCCTATGCTCATTACCACAACTATTATAACCAAGTTCCCCAATATTTCTAGTGTTTAAACTTGTTTACATGGTATGAGCTATGCAGGGCAGTTCTGCCTGTAGAAGAAAGTAGGTGATCAGTAATAGTTCTTGTTAGGCACTTGTGTGTCTTATAAGCATCCTTACCTTGCAAGTGTACCCCATCTTGAGCTAGTTTTCTTTACTCCCTGTTGATGGTTAGTCCCACTTCTTAGAGAATATCACTGTCATTAGGATTGTAGATGTGGTTCTGGTCTGATATAACCTATATTCCTCTGTCTGTACTATAGGAGAAAGAAGTCTCACCATAGTTTGGCCTCAAAGAGGAAAAATACTGGAGGAGTGAGAATCTGATTCTTTATAACTTCATCCCGGCCACCAGAGAAACAACTGAGGCATGGATGAGCCACGCAGTCATTTTCATGTAGAACAAGGGGCATTATAAATTGGCTAGTCTATCTGCAAATTGACAAATGGAATTTTCTCATATGTAGAGAAAGCATGACTTATAATTTAAAAACAAAAGGGATTTAATTTTGTAAAACATTTTATGGGGTTGGAAATCAGTAAATTCTTTATTTCTTGTTTTTAAACCTTGCTAATTAAAAAAGATTATTGAAATATCATTTTAAAAAGTTGCAAATGGGCTGTAGTCTCTGTGTGGTTAGTGACATACCCAAAGGGTAAGTATATTCTTATTGTCGTTCAGCAGTCGTTTTCATAAAGTTTTAAAGTTAATGTTTATGGCTTTGAAAATCTTTAATTAAAAATGACCACGTGGCGCAGTAGTCAAACTCCCTGGAGGCTGGGCCCTGTGGGTCAGATTGGATGATGCTGAAACAGAAAACAGGATGTGGTTTGCTGGGATGGGGAGTCAAGTTCTGTGGTTTGAAAAGGCCAGAATAAAGAAAGAAAGAAAAAAATCTGTTGTGTTCAAGAGTGAAGAGAGAGCCTTGCTATACCAATTGCTCTTTGGAACCAGAGTTTTAGCTGCTTCTGAGTAATTGGTAAAGAGGGTCTCTTCTTATTGAATATGGAGAGCACAACACTCTCCCTGGAGTTTGAATGGTCTTCATGGAACAGCCTCAGACTTGAAGTTAAATAACAGAATTGTTTTGACTATTGTTTTTCAAACCCATGGTATATAAGAAGAGTTTCTATCCCAGATTATAGTATCTGGGAAAAAAAAATCTACATCTACTCATCTATGGACACATCTATTAAAATAGTTATATATAATAACCAAGTACCACGGAGTGGTGGCTTTTTTCTCATCCCACCTCCAAATGCCACAGTGAGTTGTAAAAATGTCAGTTTGTTTTTACCTGAATGGAGAGGAAGGGTCACTGTAGCAGGGCCCACCACAGATTCCCCTGAAGATTTCTGTCTGTGAGCAGCTAGCTAGGCTAGTGAGTTGTCTTAGCAATTAACGCCTGTCCAGTATCTGTGGGAGTGGGTGCCATAAATTCAACCCTACAATAAGAAATACAATAAGAAATACAATAAGTTCTGGAGTGGAGTCACTGCTGTACCTCAGAAGGGTCCAGTTAATAGGGCTGTGAGTTAATAGGGCAGGCCACAACCCAACAAAGGGAGTGTCCATAAATTATAATCAAGAACAATCACAACAAGGAGCACTAAGTGTTACAAATATCTTTAACCATTGTACTAGACCCTTCACATGCATTATCTTATTTAATCCTCTCAAAGATCCTTTGAGGCAGAGGTTATGATCATTATTTCCACTTCACAATGAGGAAATTGTAATGTGGAGAGGATCACTAACTTGCCCTTGACTGCTATTTTGTATGATTCCTGAGCCCCAGCTATTAACCACCACTACATTAACTGCCATCCCAAAGGAGACAGTTTAGGTTATGATCACTTACTGTGCATAAGGTGCTGTGATACAGGGAAGATAGCACATATGTATGACAAGAGCCAAGACAGTAGCTAAGACTATAAGGACGTCTCTATGCATGGAGTTGTCAGGGAAGTCGTTATGGAGTAGGAGAACCCAGAAAAATGAGAGAGGATTTGAGCCTACGTTTTAGAGAAGAAGATGCTTTCCGGACAGAAAGGAAGATTAAGTCCTCCCCGCAACTGGACTTAAAACATTAAAAAAAAAAAGTACAAGAGAGTCATGTAATTAAATATCTTCTGATTCATGGCTAGGGTAATGTTATGAAGTCTTATGACAGCCTGTGTTTTCTCAAGAAAAGCTGTTATTTCATGAGACAGGGAAAGATCTATTTATGAAAGACTTGCCCCCAAAGACCTCAATATAATGAAGCTAGTCAGATACCAAGGTTCTTATTACTTTTCAACATTTGGGAGAATTCCAAAATGGAAGCTGCCTTGACAGACCCATGAAGTATTAATGAAATTTTGTCTAGAAGGGAATAATGTACTTAGGCATATCAACTCAGAAGAAAGGATCAAGGAGAACGTGGGTCACTGGTAGGACCATCACTCTCTTCTCCTCAATGAGTAGGTGTTATCATAGAAAGAGAGCTTTCCTTTGATGGTTGTGTCCTCTGGTCCTTGGCATGGTCTACTCCATCCTGAATTATTGGGTGATATAACATGCACTCCAGCAGAACACATTATTATTATTCAGAAGCGAATGACTTGAAATTGAAATTCTCACACAGTCGTGAACTCCAACAGTGTTAAAAATAAATCCTTTTATCTGTTCTACATTCCTGAACTGCTACTCTTTTCCATTGGAACCCCCTTTAAAAGATGTGTGGACTGCACGTTGAACAAGATCGAATGTGACTTTGCAAAAATAGAATGCCTGGTCTCTTCTCTTTCTCTTTCCACTCGACAATGCAAGATAAATTCACTCCACAGGAACCTTTTGTGGGCTGTACAGCTCAGGCAATTTGCAGTTTGCTGGGGGAAAGGCAGCTCACGCTACATTTATCACCCCCTGCCGCCGGCTACAATTCAACCCACTTCGAACCACTGAGCAGAGGTGCTGATGGGGGCTTTGACATTAGAATTCCACATCATCATGGAAGTACAGGGAAGCAAAAGACAAATGCATCGGGGCCACTCCAGGTCTTCACTAAGGAATGGGTCAAAAGTATGACACTGGGTGATGGGGACCCAAGATGAGTGTTTTGCAAGAAAAAAAATATAGTTGTTTTCATACCTCTCTTTTATATTTTCCTTCTGGTGATCTTAGCTCACCCAGTGAGTTTTGTATTTTATCAGAATCATCAACTTATATTATGAGTGGTAGCCTCAATTTCACTGTACAATCACTGCACACTTCAACATAGCCAAACAAATAAATAATAAAAAAATATAACCTGCTTTCCTTTTATTCTACTTTACCTAGAAGCTTGTTCTTTAAAGAAACAAACAACAGGAAAAACAGAAAATGGGTATAACTGGGTGGTTGGGTGGAAGTAATGTATTAATTAAAATAGATTAGATTATGCTGCAGAAAGGAACAACCCCCAAATCTCTCAGAACCTAGTGTATTTCTCGTGAAAGTCAGTAGGGGGACTCTGCTTTACATGGCAGAGATCCAGGCTGATGGCAACTTTGTTGCTGCACCATCTAGAACACATAGACTTGTCAATAGTCTGGCAGAAGGAGAGGATGCTGAAGGCTCTCCCACTGGCAATGAAATTCTTTGACTCAGAAGTGAAACACATCCTTTCCACTCATAGTCTATTGACCAGAACCAGGCACATGGTTTGCCCAACTGCAAATGATCAAGGGAGTATCAGCCTTTTGTGTGCCTTGAAGAAGAGGAGAATTGGTAATGGGTGAGCCCTAGAAGTCTGCACTGCTGTTGTATTATTTCTCTACTATTGGTTGGTTTAGTGAAGTAGAACTAAATGAAATCATAGTGGTTTTCAAATTTAAATAAACCCAATATACTTATTATTCTTTTATTTCCATGTACAGTGATATTCACAAATGGTCAGAGAGTCATAAGGTTTTGGCACTAATAGGATGAAATCAACCCCCTATTGAAAGAATAAGAAAACTGATACCTAGAGATGTGGTGAGTTATTTGTAGTCTTACCATTGTTAGCAGAGCCAGGTTGATTTCCAGGCCAGTACTGCGTCCTCTCTGTCAAGATGCTTTTCTGTTATATCCCTTGGATGGCATCAGGAGGGAGTGTGACATCAGGAGGTTATGTAGCTTAAGTCTGACCAACAAAAAAAAATGAGACACCATGAGAATCAATGACAGTGGACAGCATATAATTCAGTATGTTCAATGTGAATACCCAAGGTATTCATGACTCTGTTTAGAACTGATATATTTTAACATTATTCATCCATTTCTCTACGTGTTATTATGTTTGACTTATTAATCATAACGCTAATGACAATTGTATTTTTTAAATTCACCTCAGGCTCATATGTGGTCCTAGGTCCATGTGTTGATTCATGACACTGTTGCCTAATGTTTTGATGCATGGCATATGTAGAAACTATTAACATTTGACAGACTAGTGGGTTAAAACTACTGAGTCTGTGGAGTTCCTGAGACAACAGCTCATGAGTTCTGGCTGTGTCAAGTCCCAGCCTGACTACCACTAAGAGTTAAGGATCAGTTTCTTCACACACCAGTAACCCAGTCAGAATACATGGGCTGGGAAGCCCAGTAAATCAAAGAACATTAAGCTGGACTTAAGTTTCTTCTTCAGACTGGCTGGATTTTGTGTTAGAACTATGTCCATATGTATATATGCTGATTAAGTATTTTAAAAAGTTCTGGCAAGGATGTGGAGAAAAGGGAACCCTAGTGTACTGCTGGTGGGAATGCAAACTACTGCAGCCTCTGTGGAAAACAGTATGGAATTTCTTCAAAAAATTAAAAATGAAACTTCCTTTTGACCCAGCGATTCCATTGCTGGGAGTATACCCTAGGAATCCCAAATCATCAATTAGAAAGAACTTAAGCACCTCTTATGTTCATAGAAGCACTATTTACAATAGCCAAATGCTGGAAAGAGCCTAAGTACTCATCAGTAAATGAGTGGATCAAAAAACTGTGGTACATTTACATAACGGAATACTATGCAGCAGAAAGAAAGAAGGGGCTCCTACCTTTCATGACAGCATGGGTGGAACTGAAGAATATTATGGTAAGTGAAATAAGCCATTAGTGAAAGACAAATACTAGATGATCTCACTTATAAGAAGAATCTAATGAACAAAATAAACTAACAAGCAAAATAGAGCAAGAGGCATGGAAACGTGAAACAGACTGACAGCAGCAAGAGGGGAAGAGAGAGAGTGATAATGGTGGAAATAAGGGGAAGGGATTAGGCAAAGAACATGTATGAATGACCCATGGACATGGACAACAGTATGGGGATTGACTGTGGGAGCAGGGAGTGGGCTGGGCAGAGGAAGGCAAAGGAGGGGGGAATTGGAACAACTGTAATATAATAACAATAATTTTTTTTTAAAAAGTCATTGTTAAGAGGAAGAAAAATCACCTTATCTTGACCCTACTTGATCAGGGAAGGCTTCTTGGAGAATTAGATATCAGCAATGTATAGGGTGTGGGCGAAGATAGACAAGCTTATACCCCTGAATTGCTGTTTGGAGCCATTCTGGAGGTATAATGAAGCCATTTTAAATAAGGGATATTTTTAGCATAAAATGCTTAACAGATCAAATGCCTCTGGGCTTCTTCAGGTTTCACAGGAGGCAGAATGGAAAGCCACACTGATGAAACACTGCTGACAGGCAAATGTTCCTTTTTGCCATGAGGTGAGCAGCTCGCAGGGTTTAACTTAGGTGAGAACCCTTTGGTGGCTGGCTTAGGTAATGAGCATCTGCTGGGAAGACCTTCTGAGCATTATTTGTGCCAGTGTCTGTGCAAAAAATCTCTCTTCCCTTTGTGGTGTGGGGTTTGAAAGAAAAATGTCATCCCATTGGAGAAAAAGGGTTTGATCACTGTCTAGCCCTATCTTTCGGTCTTTTATAATTCTTTTCTATGTCACTGTTTGACATCTATCATTATAATGCTTCCAGACAGTTTTCTCCCTCCCTTTTTACTACATGGAGGTCTTTTTGTTAAAGGCAGGAATGCTAATGTTTCAACTGTGAGTTTGTGTGTGTGTGTGTGTGTGTGTGTGTGTGTAGTGAGTATGGACATACTCATCTATGGATCATGGACATACTTGTCTATGAAACATGGACAGAAGACTGGGATTTCATTCTAACATATTCACTGACTCTCTGCTCAGCAACTCAAATTTTGTGAAATAGACAGAAGTAGGTCAGATGGGAATTGTCCTATCAGCATATTACAAGGTGGGTGTGACAAGTGAGTGAGCTGTCAGTTCAGAGATAGAAGTAGGAAAAACCAGAGATTGGTAGGGTGACCATATAATTTATCATCTACATTACAACACTCATGAGAATGAAAGGGGGTGCTATTAATAATTACACTGAGACAATGAGTGTAAATTGGGACTGCTCCAGGCAATCTGAGCCTGGGAATGGGCTAAGTGTCAAAATGCCAGGAGAGGAACAGCCACATAATAAAACCTAGTCTTTTTATTGGAAGGAGTTAGGAGCATGACCAGTGTTACATACTGGATATAACAATGAAAAAATGCAAAAACTGAATGTGGGGATGACAGAACCAAGACCTTCTATGGTTAGTGCAGACTTAATAGTAAACACGACCTGACAAGAATTATGCTTGGAGAGTGTGAGCCACGTGGAGCTGGAGTAATCCAGGGCAGTAGCTCCTTTTGAAGGCTGGCACATGCCTCTCTTTCCTATAGATATCCTTTGTCCATCTAAAAGGCAGAGTTCCTTACACTTGACATTTGTCAGAAATGGGTAATCCACATTAGAAAGAGGCAGTCTAGCATCGCCATATGTAAGGCTAAAGGGCTAAGGGTACAGGGAATTTCTGGTAGCAGACTGTCAGTAATGGATGGGGGCATTCCATTTGGGGGACACACCCCATCTTCTCTTCTGATTTGCATTCTACACACAAGACTGATATTGGAAGCAATAGAGTGAAAAATAAAAGCCCAAGAATGTCTGTAGAGAAGTCATTTTTTCCCAAGATTATGCATTAGAGGGAAGAGTATTGATGAAAATCCTAGAACACTGAGCTTTTAGAGGAAAGCACCTGACACTCAGCAGACCTCATGTTTATTCATTCATTTATTCACTTACTTTTTCATTGAAGATCTACTCATAACTAGGCACCATATTTGAAACAGAGGATACAGAGATAAATGAAACATGATTCCTGCATTAAAGGAGCACTCATCTAGTAGGAAAATTGTAAGAAATTACACTATAATAGTAAAGTGCCAAAATAGAAAGGGATAATGTGTAAAGGAGAGTCAGGAAAGTAACCTTTTGGGCTCAAGCTTAAAAGGTGTGTAACAGTTTGACAAGCAGCTAAGGTAAAGAAAAAAATCCAGGTGGAGAAAGTAGGTGGAAAAGGAACTGAACTATAACGAGGACATAAAGGGTTTGGGAAAGAGATAAAAGCTTAGCCAGCCAGAAGGGCCCCATGCAGGGAGAGAAAGAGTGAGTGGCAGAAAAATACACGTGGGCCCTGTTGGGCTGCTGGGTCCAGATGTCGAAGTGCAGTGATGGTAAAGGAGGAGAAACTCTAAGGACCAGAGAGGAGAAAGGAAGGGTATAGGAAATTAACAATCCACAGAAAAAGAGAAAACATAGGAGAAACACAGAGACACAGATACCAATGGGGAGAGAGGAGTAAAATTCTCAAAAGTATAGTTACAAGATCTCATAGACACACAGTCTGATTTCCCTTAACTGCCTTTCTGAGCCTGAGCTGTGGCTGAGGCTCATGGTTACAGGACCGCTGGGACACAGCACAGATGTTAGGGTAATGACAACACAAAGCCTTCCCATAAAGGGACAAACCCAGCCTACGTCTTTCCGCGAAGAAGCATCTATGGGTAGAATCAGAGCGCTTTTTTGTTTGTTTGTTTTTTAAACCCTACTCTTCAAAGCAAAGAAAGGGACCTCGTGCATGGGGAGGGCAAACAAGGCTCTGTGAGGTCCGAGGCTTTGCTGAGAGTCCAGCCCCCACCCTGGCAAGTTCTGTGGCCAGGAATGAGGGGGCAGCCAAGGAAAATGCTGGTGCTGTACTATTGCACATGCCAAGCTATCTGCTGGCACAGATTAGTCTGAACTAAGGCCACTTTTATGTTAGAAAAATGTGAGCCCCTAGGTCCTGGGCCATGTACTTAATAAGAGGCAATCATCCCCACTGTGGTTCCACTCACTAATTGTCCCACCAGGCTGGCTCCCAGGCGATCCAGATAAAGATGGGAACTTGGTTCCAAAGCCTAGCTCACCCCCATCATTATGGCAATGCGATACACAAACCCAGATCATCAAACAAACATGCAGACACAAGGGTATATTTCTAATTTATTCATTTTGCAATTCCAGTTCTTTTGGGAAAGTGAAGATTATTGTTCTCAGCCCAGTAGCATGTGACTGCGCTGAAGGCCACAGGGAACACCAACCAGCTCTTTCAAGTCCTACCAGACCAGCAGGGGCTGAGAATGCAGGGAGGATGGTGGAAGATGTGGACCCAGAGCCCTGCAGTCCTTATTTTTGTCATTTCTTCTTTATAGAGATATATCTGTTAAGAATGGGACTCCTGTTACTCACAGGCATATGACTTCAACCTTGTGCTCATCCTTCATTACCAGGGTAGGGACAAGGTCCCATTCATTTGTTCAATAAATATTTTTTGTATAATGATCCTGTGCCAAGGACTGTACAACAAAGGGAGCCAAGATCTGTCTAGGAGTTTACATTCTAATGGGGATATAAGCAATGAATGAATGACTAGACATAATAATTACAGATTGAATTATAATACTTAACACTTCTATATACAGCTTATTAACATATATATATAATTTTATAGGGATTATATACCTATGATCCCTATAAAATTGTTTACACTTGACCATTTTTGATACCTCTCATGGCAATTTTATAGGTTTAACCTAATGTTAAGTCAATGAATCTTCACAAGAACCATAGATGGTAGGTAGTATTATGACCATTTAATCAATAGAGAATGGAGGCAGGTAAGATTGAGTAGGCTGTCCAAATTCACGGAACAACACTGTAATAGAATCTACAATCAAACCTAGGCAGCTTAGCTTCCGGTTCATGCTCTTCCCTGCTATGTTTTGTACACAGGATGAGGAGTCAGAGAGGAACTAGAGAATGCCCTTTAGAATAGATAGTGAGGAAAAATAGTTCTGGCCAAGATGGAGGCATAGGTAGATACACTTTGCCTCCTCGCACAACCAAAAAAAGGACAACAACAAATTTAAAAACAAAAAACAACCAGAACTGCCAGAAAATCGAACTGTATGGAAATCCAACAACCAAGAAGTTAATGAAGAAACACTTATCCAGAGCTGTAGGAGGGGCAGAGATGGGCAGCCAGGGTAGACAGGACTCACAGCAAGGCAGCGGCGGCTGGCAGACCAGGCAGTCCCACATTTGCATGCTGATAAACAAGGAGGAAGAACTGGGAAGTGAGGCGGACTGTACAACCCAGGTTTCCAGAGCAGGGAAATAAAGCCTCAAAATCTCTGACTGAACAAATCTATAGGGGTTGAGGTGGCAGGAGAAACACCCAGCCTTACAGAAGATTTCACTGGAGAGACCCACAGGATCCTGGAACATATACAAAATCACCCACCTGGGAATCAGCACCAGAAGGGCCCAATTTGCTTGTGGGTAGTGGAAGAAGTCACTGAAAGCTGGCAGAGAGCTGAACAAGTGACATTCCCTCTCGGACACCACCCCCACATACAATGACACAATGCAGCAACATGGGTTGCCCCATCCTGGTGAATACCTAAGGTTCCACCTCTTACTATGTAACAAGCATGCCAAGACAAAAAAAAATATGGCCCAAATGAAAGAACAGTTCAAAGCTCCAGAAAAAATACAATTAAGTGATGAAGAGATAGACAATCTATCAGATGCACAATTCAAAACACTGGTAACCAGGATGCTCACAGAAATAGTTGAGTATGATCACAAAATAGAGGAAGAAATGAAGGCTATGAAATGTGAAATAAAAGAAAATGTACAGGGAAACAACAGTGAAGGAAAGGGAACTGGGACTCAAATCATCAGTTTGGAGTAGAGGAAGAAATAAACAGTCAACCGAACAAAAAGATGAAATAAAAATTCAAAAAAATGAGGAGAAGGTTAGGAACCTCTGGGACAACTTTAAACATTCCAACATATGAATCATTGGGGTGCCAGAAGGAGAAGAGGAAGAGCAAGACATTAAAAACTTATTTGAAAACATAATGAAGGAGAACTTCCCTAGTTGGGCAAAGGAAATAGGCTTCCAGGAGGTCCAGGAAGCTCAGAAAGTTCCAAAGAAGTTGGACCCAAGGAAGCACACACCACGGTGGCTAAAATTACATTACCCAAGATTAAAGAGAAGGAGAGAATCTTAAGAGAAGCAAGAGAAAAGGAGCTAGTTACCTACAAAGGAGTTCCCGTAAGACTATAAGCTGATTTTTCAAAAGAAACCTTGCAGGCAAGAAGGGGCTGGAAAGAAGTATTCAAAGTCAGGAAAGGCAAGGACCTACAGCCAAGATTACTCTATCCAGCAAAGCTATCATTTAGAATGGAAGGGCAGATAAAGTGCTTCCCAGATAAGGTCAAGTTAAAGGAGTTCATCATCATGAAGCCCTTATTATATGAAATGTTAAAGGAACTTATCCAAGAAAAAGAAAAAGATAAAAAATACAAACAGTAAAATGACAACAAACTTACAACTATCAACAACCAAACCTAAAACAAAAAACAAAAACGAACGAAGCAAACAACTGGAACAGGAACAGAATCACAGAAATGGAGATCCCATGGAGGGTTATCAGTGGAGAGGTTGAGGAGGAAGAATGGGAGAATAGGTATGGGGAATAAGAAGCATAAATGGTGGGTACAAAATAGGTAGGTGGAGGTTAAGAATAGTATAAGAAATGGAGAAGCCAAAGAAGTTACTTGTATGACTCATGGACATGAACTAAGGTGGGGAAATGATGATCAGAGTGGAGATATAGAGTAGAGGGCAATAAAGGGGAAAAATGGGACAATTGTAATAGCATAATCAATAAAATGCATTAAAAAATAGATAGTGAGGAAAAGCCTCTCAGAGAAAAATATTTGAACCAAGAATTAAAGGATGAGAATGATCCACCCATAAAATGATCTTGGAAAATATGACTATCGTTTGTCAAACACTCTCAAAACTACAAAGACACCTCCTAATTTTCTCATGCCAGAAATGTAGACCACATCTCCCAAGGTGTGTCCTTCCTAGTGACTGTGGCACCTTGTGCATCTCTTCTTAGAAAGAGTATGACCCGGGAACTGCTGATCTCTGTGAAATTAAGCAGTTCTAAGGGTCCTCCCCCACCCCAAGCCTTCATGTCCCTGGCTCAAGGCAGAAAACCCTGGTTGTGACATAGGCCTGACAGTCCTCCTTCTGTTGTGCATATCTTCTGTACAAAAACCCACCTCCTCGAATGCTCCCAACTCCTGTGGGTGTGAACTTGTCACCACACCTCATGGACTGAGCTACTCTCAGTGCCTGGAGTCTCCCTTTGAATCTTTGGCTCCATTTCCCCCACCCCCCCCAAGCTCTGTAACTGATGCAAATGTCTCCACTGAGGTTCCTAAAGTGACCATGGTAGGGTGCCTGAGGCAAAGTCGTCCTCAAAACCTCATTTCCACTTTTCCACAGCTGGTCTTATGTCTCTCTTCCTCTTAGTCTCATCAAGGTTATGAGATCCTGTCCTAGAACAAGAAGGCCTTAAACCACCTCACAACATCTTAGGATGGGTTTAGCATTGAATCATTTTTTTCTGTTACTCTGGCTGAGGATATAGTGCCCTGTACTGATTCTGGCACTTCATTTTCCTCTTCCACCTGCTCTTCACCTGTGGCATACCTGTTTTGTGGAACAGACTCTTGGCTCTATCTTGAGCCCAATTATACTTCTGTGACCAGTATTGGAAAACAATAGTTGTATTTTGATACATATCTAAATTTCTCTTCAGCTTGATTTTAATTTTACCAAGTTTATATCAAGGATGGGAAGCCTACTCTTGAATGGCTGTCCTGTGGCTGAGGGCCTGTTTTCTATTGCACATGTTTGGGTGAGACTGCTTACAACTTCACTTACTTATTGGGATCTGAGGCTACTTATTTATATCCCTTCCTCTTCATTTCTCATTGCTTGAGTGGGTCAGAAATGAAGAAGTAACAG
This sequence comes from Macrotus californicus, assembly GCA_007922815.1. Taxonomy (NCBI): domain Eukaryota; kingdom Metazoa; phylum Chordata; class Mammalia; order Chiroptera; family Phyllostomidae; genus Macrotus; species Macrotus californicus. Next base: position 1,223 of record VMDR010014377.1, on the reverse strand, counting down.
AGTGTCTGACTATGGATAGAACTGGACTTCCAGTGAAGATGATTTTTGGTTGGTCATGAGGTAGGCAAGCTCACAAGTATCATGGTGTCACAAATGTAGAGAAACAAGTATTATGATGGCTTTCGTGTCACACAGATCTAGGTGTTAATCCTGAATCATTAATTTAAGACCTATACATACTTAAACAAGTCTAACCACTCTGCCCTTCAAATTATGTTTCCATAAAATAAGCAAAATTTCAGTACAAGCTTAGTACTTGTCAAGGGGTTATGAGATCTGAAAGATCACCCAGTTAGAGACTTCTGCTTCTGGACAAGATGGAACCTACAAAAAAGCTACTAGAACTAGTGAGTGTATTTAGAAAGATTGTAGGATAGAGGAGCAATATATAAAGACCAATTATATGTTTATATAGTAGAATGAGTAAATGGAAATTGGAATTCACTCACTGTATCATTTACAATTGCATCAAAAGGTGAACTACTCAGTGGCAAACATGACAAAAGATGTGAAAAATCTGTACAATAAAACTATAGACATATAATTTATCACAGGTTGAAAGACTCAATATTCTTAAAATATCAATGTTCCTAAATTGATTTATAGATTTAGTACAATACCAATCAAAATTCAAGCAGGCTTTTTTTTTTTTTTTTTAAAAGTTGATAAGCTGATACTAAAATTAACTGGAAATGCCAAGTAATCTAAAATAGCTGAAACAACTTTAAAAATAACAAAGTTGGAGGGCTAATACTACCTGATTTCCAGGCTAATAAAGCTTATAGTAATCAACGCAGGGTGATATTGACATAAAGATAAACTAATATGTCGATGGAAAATAAGATTCTATAGATTGATCCACAAAGCTGGACAACTTATTTGACAACACTAAAAAGGCAATTCAGTGAAGAAAGGGTAGTCTTTCAATAGATGCTGTTGAACAATTGAATATCTATATCAAAAAAAATCCTTCAATCTATAACTAACACAATATGGAAAAGTTAACCAAAATGGATCATAGTCCAAAATGTAAAACCTAAGCTATAAAACTTCTAAAGGAGGAGAGATCAAAGATGGAGGCATAGGTAGACACACTGTGCCTCCTCGTACAACCAAAAGAAGGACAACAACAAATTTTAAAACAAAAAACAACCAGAACTGACAGAAAATCGAACTGTATGGAAGTCCGACAACCAAGGAACTAAAGGAGAAACTTTCATCCA
>VMDR010014376.1:0-23654 GCA_007922815.1 Macrotus californicus | reverse complement strand
AGTTGACTGTTAGGCATCCCAGCAGCAGAGGTACATCTGATATGAAATCTAAAAGCAGAAAAGAATACCAGCTCCTCAGAGGAAACAGTTTTTCTTAACACTCAGTTCTAACTGAAATTTCCTATTTGGGACTTGGCATAACATTGAATGACTACAGTTTTACAGTGGATGCTAAAGCATTTTTAATGTGTCTCTTTCTGTAATAATGTTCAATTAAAGCTAAGGACACAGTGTTATTCTGGGAGGCAATGATAGGGAACTTTATTTATTTATAGCAGAATCACTAATATTTGACTTCTACTTACTTGATCTCAGATTAGTCCAGATGATTTTTTTTTAACTACAAAGGGGCAGAATGTGAGGTTCACAGGAGCCCTTAAGGGGGCCTCTGTCAGCAGGTCCTGAAGGGGTAGGAGCCTGGTTGCGCCAGGGGTATATTTTGCAAAAATATGATGTGAGGGCTGACTTCTTTTTTTTTTATATGTTTATGTAATGAGGCATAGATGATACAAAGTGTAAGCCAAGAAGTTAACTTGTCTTAGTGAATGGGCTTGGTGGGTGGCAAACCTAGAAATAACTGGGGGATGTTTATAGGCAAAAATTTCCTTGTTTAGTTTTGGCAAATTTATTACCAGCAGTGGAAGTCTGAAAGGATTGAAATAGATTTTATTGCTTCTTCTAGGAGGGGAGACCCCAAAAAACAAGAATTATCTTCTGGAGGGTGGACCCCTTGTAGTACAGGCTTCCCCTGCTTGGTGAGTGTCCTGGGATCCCATCTGTATCAGTGCCCCAGCTGTTGATGGGAAAGGCTGCACTAGGCTTCAGTAAAACTTTATTGAAACCTCTTTCAATGTGTTTGCCCATTTCATGCAGGGTGATTTACGAGTGCACCTGTCCGCACACATCAGCAGGTTCTGACTAAAAAATGGCGTGACCCCCATGCCCCGCCCTCCCTATTCACCTAATCTCACCCCGAGAGACTCTTCCCCGCCCGCCTGTGCCCATGAAAAAAGTCCTCGAAGGGAAACATTTTGTCAATGTGGAAGAGGTGAAAGAAAAAACAGCAGAAACACTAAAAGGCATCAAAATTGATGAGTTCAAAAACCATTTTGAGCAGTGGAAAAAAGTATCTTGCTAGGTGGACTGCATCAAATGGAGAGGACTTTGAAGGTGACTGAAGTTTAAGCAGGTAAGAATAAATACACGTACTTTCAAGTTGTTTTCCAGAAGCTTTCACAGACTTATAGTACAACTAGCAGTTAAAAGAGTTCCGGTTTCATTGCATATTTGTAAGCACTGAGTATAATCATTAACACTTTTATTCTAATATATTACAAAACAGCATCCTTATTGTTATTGACTGTTGCAGAAGAGGAAACTGAAGGCCATGATTACGAAATTTTCAAGTCTATAAAAGTTGGAAAAAATAGTACCATTTACACAGCATTCCCTTCATGTAGAATCACCAAGTGTCACATTTTGGGACATTTGTATTATCTCCTTTATTAGATGCTGAACCATTTGAAAGAAAGGCATGATGTTTCAGCATGTATTATTTAAAAATAAGGATATTTTATTTTATTCTGCAACCACCCTATAATTATTATAGTCAAGACATTTAACACTGTTATAGTAAAGTTATCTGTACACAATCTATATGCAAAATTTCCCCCTAGTTTTCCCAGAAATGTCCTTTATAGCTGTTTGTCTTTTCATTTTTTGCCCCCAATCCAGGATTCAATCAAGGAACACACCTTGCATTTGAGTCATGCCTCTGGTAACCACATATTGTTGTTGTGGCTTTGAGTTTTTGTTTGATTGTTTTTCTTGTTTGTTCATTTATTAATTTCAGTTTTATATCCCACATATGAGTGAAATCATGTGATTCTTAGAAACAGAATTTCTTTCTGTTTTTGTGGCTAAATAACATCACAGTATTTTCTTTATCCATTCCTCTGCTGATAGACACTTAGGTTGTTCCCAGATCTTGCCTTTTGTGTATAATGCTCAGTGAACATGGAAATGCAGACATCTGTACGAGTTACTGATTCTCTTTCCTTTGGATATAAACCAAGAAATGAGATTGCTGAGTCATATGGTAGTTCTATTTTTAATTTTTGAGGAACCTCCCTACTGTTTTCCATAATAGCTGTACCAATTTATATTCCCACCAACTGTTCAAGAGAGTTCCCTTTTCTCCATATCTTCCTCAACAGCTGTTATCTCTGAACTTTTTTAAAAAAGATTTTATTTATTTATTTTTAGAGATAGGGGAAGGGAGGGAGAAAGAAGGGAAGTGATACATCTAGTGCACCCCCTACTAGGGACATGACCTGCAACCCAGGCATGTGCTCTGACTGGGAATTGAACTGGTGATGCTTTGGTTTGCAGGCCCACACTCAGTCCACTGAGCTATACCAGCCAGGGCTTTCTTACCTTTTTGATAATAACCATTCTAACAGGTATGATATCATATCTCATTGTGGTTTTAATTTGCATATCCCTGATGATTAGTGATGTTGAGCACCTTTTCATGTACCTGTGGCCCTCTATATGTCTTTTGACAGATGTCTATTTAGGTTCTCTGCCCCTTTTTTAATCAGATTATTTGCTTTTTTTTGGCTATTGAGTTGTATGAATTTCTTATATACTTTAGATATTAACCCCTTAATAGGTATTTGATTTGCAAATTTTTCTCCCATTCCATAGGTTGCCTTTGTTGATGGTTTCCTTTGCTGTGCAGAAGCTTTTAGTTTAATGTAGTCCCACTTATTTTTGCTTTTGTTGTCTGTGCTTTTGGTATTATATCCAATAAATTGTTGCCAAGACCAATGTCAGGGAGCATTTTCCCTCTGTTTCTTCTGGGAGTTAACAGTTTCAGGTCTTACATTTAAGTTTTTAATTAATTTTCAGTTAATTTTTGTGAGTGGTGTAAGATAGGGGTCCAGTTTTGTTCCTTTGTGTATGACTATCCCATTTTGCCAACATTATTTATTGAAGAGATTGTCCTTTCCCCATCGTGTGGTTTTGGAGCTCCTATTAAAGATAAGTTAGATAAGTTGACTATATATGCATGGGCTTATTTCTGGGCTCTGTAGTCTGTACTGTTGGTCTGTGGCTGTCTGTTTTAATGCCAATGCCATACTGTTTTCATTGCTATAGCTTTATAATGTAATTTGAAGTTAGGAATCATGATGCCTTCAGTTTTGTTCTTTCACAAAACTGCTTTCCAAGACTTCGTCAAGATGGAGGTGTAGACAGACACACTTCGCCTGCTTGTGCAACCACACAAAGGAATTACAACTAAATTTCAAAACAATTAACACCCAGAACTCTCAGAAAATCGAACTGTATGGAAGTCCGACAACCAAGGATTTAAAGAAGCCATATTCATGTAGATGGGTGCCTTTTACAGGGAGTCAAAGCAGCTCTACCTTATACACAGAAACAAACCCAAGGAGCTGCCCAATTGAGAAGACAAAACAATATGGCCCAAATGAAAGAACAGAACAAAACACCAGAAAAAGAACTAAACAAAATGGAGATAGCAATCTATCAGATGCAGAGTTCAAAACACTGATGATTAGGATGCTAAAAGAACTCATTGAGTATGGCAACAACATAAAGGAGTAAATGAAGGTTACACTAAGTGAAATGAAGAAAAATCTACCACAGTGAAGGGAAGGAAGCTGGGATTCAAATCAATGATTTGGAACATAAGGGAGAAATAAACATTCAACCAGAATAGAATGAAAAAACAAGAATTCAAAACAATGAGGATAGTATAAGAAGATTCTGAGACCCCTCCAAATGTGCCAACATCCAAATCATAGGGGTGCCAGAAGAAAAAGAGGAAGAGCAAGAAGTTGAAAACTTATTTGAAAAAATAATGAAAGAAAACTTCCCTAATTTATTGAAGGAGATAGACATACAAGTCCAGGAAGCTCTGAGAGTCCCAAACAAATTGGACCCAAAGAGGAACACAGCAAGACACATCATAATTAAAATGTCAAAGGTAAAACATAAAGAGAATCTTAAAAGGAGCAAGAGAAAAGTACAGAGTTACCTACAAAGGAGTTCCCATAGTACTATCAGCTGATTTCTCAAAAGAAACTTTGCAGATAAGAAGGGACTGGCAAGAAGTATTCAAAGTGATGAAAAGCAAGGACCTATAATTGTACCCAGCAAAGCTATCATTTAGAATGGAGGGCCAGATAAAGTGCTTTCCAGACAAGGTAAATCTATAGTAGTTCATCATCACCAAACCATTATTACATGAAATGTTAAAGGGATTTATTTAAGAAAAAGAAGATCAAAACCATGAACATTAAAAAGGCAACATAATTCATATCTATCAATAACTGAATCTTAAAAAAAAACAAACTAAGCAAACAACCAGAACAAGAACAGAATCACAGGCTCAAAGGTATGAAGATCATTTGGAGGTATCATCGGGGAGGGGAAAAGGGGAGAATGAAGGGAAAGGTGCAGGGGTTAAAAAGCATAATTGGCAGGTACAAAATAGACAGGAGGAGGTTAAGAATAGTATAGGAAACGGAGAAGCCAAAGAACTTATATGCAGGACCCATGGATGTGAACTAAGGGCCAGGGGGATTGCTGGAGTAAAGGAGGGTACTGAGAAGGAGTGGAGGGGTGCAAAGGGGGAAAATGTGGGACAACTGTAATAGCATAATCAATAAAATACACTAAAAAAGCTGCTTTGCCTATTTTATGTCTTTTTGTGGTTCCACACATATTTTTGGATTGCTTTTTCTATTTCTGTGAAAAATGCCATTGGGATTTCATTAGGGATTTCAGTCAATGAATCTGTAGATCACTTTGAGTAGAATGGACAGTTAAATATTATTACTCCTCCTAATCCAAGAACATGAAATAGCTTTTCATTTATTTTTCTTCTTTAATTTCTTTTTTTTTAAAGATTTTATTTATTCATTTTTAGAAAGAGGGGAATGGAGGGAGAAAGAGAGGGAGAGAAACATCAATGTGTGGTTGCCTCTCACTTGGCCCCCACTGGGGAACCCGGCCTGCAACCCAGGCATGTTCTCTGACTGGGAATCGAACCGGCGACCCTCTGGTTTGCAGCCTGCGCTCAATCCACTGAGCTACACCAGCCAGGGCTAATTTCTTTTATGAGTGTCTTATGTTTATTATATAGATATTTTACCTCCTTGGTTAAATTTATTTGCAAATATTTAATTTGGGGGGATGTAATTATAAATGAAATTTCTTATTTTCTCTTTTAGAGAGTTTGTTGTTAGTGTACTGAAATGAAACTAATTTTTGTATGTTAATTATGTTTCCTGCAGGTGTACTGAATTCATTTATTAGTTCTACTTCTCATCTTTGAAAAAGCACTTTATTCTTTATATTAAACATATTGGTCCTGGCTGGTGTGGCTCAGTGGGTTCAGTGCCGGCCGGTGAACCAAAAGGATTACTGGTTTGATTCCCAGTCAGGGCACATGCCTGGGTTGTGGGCCAGGTCCCAAGTAGGGGGATCACAAGAAGCAGCCACACATTGATGGTTCTCTTCCTTCCTTTCTCTCTCCTTTCCCCTCTCTAAAAATAAATAAGTAAATACAATTTTTTAAGATACGTTAATTAAGAAAATATTTTATTTTTGGTTCTTGGCTGAATAGATGAAGGGCTAAAATGAAAGCCATACAGCGTTTGAAATGAGTAGGATTTTTGCGGAAGAAAATATTTTGGTAATAAGAAAATAAGTTAATGTAAACAGGTAAATTTCTTCCAGTGGATCTAAAACATTCTCCAATTCAAGCTTAGTAAATAAACTTCAGCATGCTTTAAAAACAAACTAATCCAGTTTGAAAATTAGCAGATTATGTGAACTTTTGTACAAGTTGCTCCAGTTATGACCTCTAAAATGTGAAAATGACACAGCACAGCTTGTGAAATTCTTGTCTTTGAAAAGAATTGTGCATATGCATACATACATTTGAACTACATATATAACTATATATAATAGCTGATTATAGTTACATACCAATTGCACCAATATTACATGGTATTAACATATCATATTAACATATATATCATAATAATTTATAGTTTTAACATTACATAATCCTTTAAGAGTAAATGATGGGTGGAGGTAGAGGAAGGTAGAGGAGGGATAAATAATAATGAAAAAAACACAATTGAAAAAGTAAAAAAAAAAGACTAAATGGCTAGTGATATAGCCACTTGCTGACATTTTGATGATTCCAAGTAAACCAACAGTTGTACATTTCACATTGTTTTGTTTATATATGTAAGCTATAAGTTAAATGTCGAATTAGTTAGGTATCAGTGCAGGAAATAGATACCACTCTAGTTGATTTTTTTAAATCAGTAATAACTTTTACTATAGGAAATTACAGAATGTCAAAAGGGCTAGAACAATAGAAATCAAAGGCTGTGGTCAAGAGTTCCTCAAAATTGTGGGTGGAAGTGAAGGGACATGCATTTCCTGTTCCAAGAGGAGAGGGTCCCGCGTGGCAGAGCACACAGTGTGAAAAGAAGGGCCAGTGTTTGCTAGGCACTTGTGTGTGTGTTTGTGTGTGCATGTGTGTGTATACCTGGAGAAAGTTATTCAAGCTCTTCTTCCATAAGGAATTGATTATCTGTTTGGAGGTGAAAAGATTACATGTATGAAACAATTTAAGAACAATGACTTAGAGAGAGAACTTTATTTTAGTTTTTGATTTAATCTCTATTGTATTTTTTTCTGTTATCATTTAGTGCCCTTATAGCCCCCTCCTCCCCAGCAATCACCACACTGTTGTCCATGTCCATGAGACCTTTTACCTTTTTGCTCATTCCCGCCAACCCCTAGCCACTAGCTGTCATCCTGCTCTCCATCTATGAATCTGTCTCTGTTTTGCTTATTAGTTCAGTTTTTGTTCATTAGATTCCACATACGAGTGAAATCATACAGTATTTGTCTTTCTCTGACTGACTTAGTTCACTTAGCATAATATTCTTGAGGTCCATCCATACTGTTGCAAAGGGTAGAACTCCATTGTGTAAATGTCCCATAGTTGTTTTATCCACTCATCATCTATTGAGGGACACATGGGTTGCTTCCATATCTTGGCAATTGTAAGTAATGCTCAATGAACATAGGGGTGCTTATGTTCTTTCAAATTAGTGTTTTTTGTTCCTTTGGATATATTCCCAGAAGTGGGATCACTGGGTCAAAAGGCAGATCCATTTTTAATTTTTTGAGGTATCTCCATGTTGCTTTCCACAGTGGCTGTGCCAGTCTGCATTCATTCCCATCAATAGTGCAAAAGGGTTCCCCTTTCTCCACATCCTCACCAGCACTTGTTTGTTGATTTATGGATGATAGCCATTCTGACAGGTATGAGATGGTATCTTATTGTGGTTTTAATTTGATTTCTCTGATGATCAGTGATGTTGAGCATCTTTTCATACATCTTAGTGGCCATCTGTATGTGTTCTTTGGAGAAGTGTCTATTCAGGTCCTTTGCCCATTTTTAAGTTGGGTTGTTTGTTTTTTTGGTGTTGAGTTTTGTAAGTTCTTTATACATTTTGGATATTAAGCCCTTATCAGATGTATCAGCAAATATGTTCTCCCATTCTGTGGGTTGTCTTTTTATTTTGTTGATGATTTCCTTTGCTGTGCTAAAACTTTTTAGTTTGATGTAGTCCCATTTATTTATTTTTTTCTTTTGTTTCCCTTGCCTGGGAAGATATATCTGATAAAAAGAGATAGAATTTTAAATCTAGAAGCCGTTTTAGAAATAATCTTCCCTGATCTCTTCTCCTCAATCAGTAAAGTGTGATCATTTTCACAGGGTTACATAATAGAGGCCTGGGCGATGGGCAATTTTAGTATAGAAAAATCTTTCAAAATCAGACCAAATATTTCTGATAGTATAAGGGATAATTTTCTGACAGCAATTAGTATCAAAGCAATCAGTGTATTGTAGTATGTTTCTGCAAAAGAGTTACAGTGACCTGGTGCAAACAAAACGAAGTTGTTTTTTTTTAAACCAGAGACTGTTCAGAGGTGTATAGATTGTACAAGTGCATCCACAGTGATCCTGAACTGTACATTCTGTAGTGTTCTGGGTCATCTTGAAATAAAGACGTGGGTTTTCAATTTAACTGTGTTTATTTTATTAATTACAAGGTATATATATTCTCCCCTCTTTTTAAGATTTCTGCAATCTGGATGTGTCTTTTTTTAACTTTTTTTTATGGATGTGTCTTGTAATCTATGGCATCTTAGGTTTGATTAAGGACAATAATTATATGATGGACACACTACTGAAGTGGTTCGCAAAGCAATTGTGACTCAGAGTTAACTTTTTAAAATAACTTTTTAAAAAGACGTTTCTAGGCTTTGACTCAGGCCTTTTGAATCAGCAGTTATTGAACTAGATTATGAATTTGATAGTAAAATGATGGTGACATTTCCCAACTTTTTATCTGCTCACACTTTCTGGAAAGTAGTGACAAATTCCACTTAGGTTTGCACATTTTTGTATCATCAATTGACATGCCCTTTCATGTATGTTGCATGTTAGTAAATTATAAGTTTATCAATCTACAATTTGTTTTCTCTTGCACCAATCATAGATCACAAATTAGGTGAAATAAACATTACTACTACTAAACAGTACTCTGGGTGACTATAGTGACCACTGGTTATAGAGGATATTAGAGTGTAGAAAGCATTTTGCATGTATTATCTCATTGGATCCTTACAGTGGCTTCTGAGGAAAATACAACAACAGACATTATTTTGCCTTTTGGTACATATGACACAGTAACGTGCTAAAGGACCACATGGCCAGATCATATTCAAATCTCCACAAGAAGTCCAGTGGGTCATGTAGACATGGTAGCTCTCTGTTCTACATATTTGAAGATACTTATTCAATAACAGCTTGAGCGTTTTGAAAAACAATGCTTTCATTGTTCTATATGCTGTATGGGATACCGAAATGTACAATGTATACCTGTAGGTTATTTCGAACTTGTAAAGATGTAAAATTGAGAAGTGGCAATTATCTCTGTGGTTGTATATTTTTGGTGGCTGCACAGTGTTAGCAGAAAGCACCAGTTTCAGTGTAGCAGGGAGGAAAAGCAGGAACTTTGGGGTTCATACAGTTGTGAGGACAACACAAGGTTTTCCACTGGTCAAGTGTCTGTGACCTTGGGCAAGTGGCTTCTTGTTGACAGCTGTTTGGAACACGGTGATGATTGTAACTATTCACAGAGATTTTGTGAGGGTTAAATGAGACCATGTACATAAAGGGCCTAGAAAATTGCCAATCAGTAAATGGTAGTCACTTGGGACTTTGGCTGTCTGTAGGAAATAGAGATTTCCTTTCAAGACCATCAACCTTGGGATGAATATTCTCTTTCTTGGCAGCCACCTACCTTGAGCCACGGGGAAAATGTACTTATTTACTCAGATGGATAAAATATTTTGCTTTTGTAATGTGCAGAGACATGATCTGTAATCCAACTGGGAGTGTATTTTTATTACCTATTTCTCTTTATAAATATTGGAATTATTCAATAGTTCTTGAATGCTAAGAAAAATGGTAGTCATTACTATAATTTTCTTCCAATATTGAAATTTAAAATTGAGAAGGGAAACCCTTAAATCATAATTAAATCACATAATAAATTAATGTATAAACAAGACCAACACAAAACTTGAAATTAGGTTTATAAACAAACATACGGACTTCAAGGATGAAATGATCAACCCCACAGAAAAAGGCATTTTATTTAATTTATTCTTTGTCCCTTGAGCTGTTTTATAACTCTTTAGGTGGCTTATGGAAAAGTTGGGGAATACACCATAGTTGTTTTAATCCCAAGATTCATGTTTTGTTAAGGTATTCAATAAAATAAAGAAATGAGATGAGAACAAAAAATGATTTATTTGCCATGTGAAATTATTATACTTTGATGTACTTTATTATTCTTGTTTTTAAGATTTTATTTATTTATTTTTAGAGAAAGGGGAAGGGAGGGAGAAAGGGAGAGAAACGTCGATATGAGAGAGAAACATGGATGGGTTGCTTCTTGTACATACCTCGAATGGGGGCCGAACCTGTAAGTCAGGCATGTGCACTGACTGGGAATCAAACCGGTGACCTTTTGCTTTGCAGGAAGATGCCCAACCTACTGAGCCACACTGGTCAGAGCTATTATTCTTTTATCTAAATTTATGAGCACTACTGTATAACTATATATATATATATATATATATTTATATATATGTATATATTACTAAGGAATATCCTTTGATTTATACAACCACATTCTTTTACCTTTTCCCCAACAACTCAATATATTTTGTTGAGCATTTGGGCATGCCTGGTATCAGTGGTTAGCTTGCTTTCTGTTCTCTGTCACTCTAACAGCTACAGCTTTTTCCAGGTGTTCCTTTTTTTCCTGCTTTATCTGCTTATAAAATGCTTTAAGCAAACTATAGAAGTTACTCCCTTATCCTGTCTCTGTGTTCTTCTCATTGTCAGAGTGGGCGGTGGTCTGATCCTTGGCAAGGCAGCAGAAGACTTGTGCTACCTGCAGCCTCGTTTTTCCTGGTCTCTGTAATTGCTGACGACTGTGGTTCTGAGTAGGGACAGGACTCCCTGGCAAATTCAAAGTGGTGTTCTCAGGTGTGGGGTGGAAGAGGGACTGTCTTGTCTCTGTAGAGTGACAGGTGGAAAGGAAGAAGCCTCCCTGGGGATTCTGATGGTCAGTCTTCATGTTCCCCTCAGCAAGAGTTACTGATGTAGAAGAAGGGAAGGTGGTGGGGGTGACTGCAAGGCACTGTGTGCTGATGCTCGGATGCTCTTCTCCCGTTCCCCTCTGTTCTGCACGTGCCACCGTGAGGACTTTGCCAGCTGGGGACCTGCTCTTGCCCACACTTGGCAGTATGCTTGGATTTATATGTAATTATGTTTTTGTTTTATGTAACACTATATTTAGCACTTTCAGATGATTATAATCAAAGTACTGAAACACTTTATAAATTCACATGGAAAGTTCCAACATTGTTTGGCTAGGAACCAGATTATCTGGCAAATATAGCTGCCTTTGTGTTTATAATTCTGGTTTTTATATTCGTTGCATAAACATTTGAAACTCTGTGACAAATCTCTTTTTTTAATTTCTTCATAGTTAAACTCAACAATGGGGGAGGAAAAACAGTTAAACAGTTATTTGTCAGTGACAGGTTCTGGCCACTGTATTCACTTTTCATATGCCCATATCCCATGAGGGGGTTCTGAGATGAAGTAATGAAGCCCAGGGGAGCTGTGATGAACTTCATAAAATAACAGATCGATGACACATGTAGCAGGTTATCCATAATGGTGCTTGTCATCGGATTAGGTGGTGGTGGTAGTTTTAGTCTAGACCAGGACCCAGAGAAGAGTCCTCAGCCCTGGTAGGATAGGATTCTTCGTTGTTTTCTTTTTGTTTGTTTGTGTGTTTTTCTTTGTCTCCCTTCACTATCTTTTCTTCATTTTTTCTCCCAAGTAAGTCACACTCCAATTTAAGTATTAGTTTTAGATTATATTCCAGAACCAAAGGTGAATGGTTTTACACTTGCCTTCTTTGGGGGGGATACTTCAGCATCATTGTGTTTTATTATTGTTGATCATTAGTATCTTATTAATAATAACACTAATTATAATGACTACAATGGCTAAGGTTTAGTGAACACCAACATGTGCTAGATTCTCTACTGGACATTTTACTTTGTTTAGTTCTAAAGTGATTCTGTGAATAAGTTTCATTATTAATCCTGTTTCGTGGAAGAAGAAAGAGGTTTTAAGAGGTTTAAATGTAAAACAGCATTTGCCAAAAATTAACTAAATGTCACTTCCTCCTCTTTGAGACCTGATATTTTTTTTGAGGCTACTCATTGTACAATGAGGAAGTACTATCTATATCTATACCTATGTCTACATCTATCTATATCTATCTAAACTATTATGATAATAAATTATCCAAGTGTGTGCTGAAACCACTGAGCAGCCCTCAAATGGAAGTTATGACTAATCATTATTAATAAGTACATTTAGCTGAGTTCTCTTCAACACATTGATTAAACTTCAATATTGAGTACGGCTGCACCAGACCATTAGATACAAAGATGCGTAAAGTGAGTGCAGTTTGTCTTCTTATGGATGAAACAGACACATACAATTAAACTGCAGTGCAGGTCAAATCCTGATGGTTGCTGTCATTCAGGGGGAACAGCAATGGGAGGAAAGAGAACGCAATGATTGATCTTTCCTGGCAGGGCTGGGGAAGGCTATATAGAGTTGTTATTCTGTTTCCGGATTTAACGGATCGAGTTACAGCTTGTAATTTTAAATTCGTTCAAATCGTCATGACTCCATAAATTTGCAACATAGTAGGTGTTGCATGCCATCTGTGCATGTGGTATGTAGACCTTCCTGGGCTGTCAAGCAAGAAACTCTATTTTTAATTTTCTTATTAAGAACATAATGCTTCTAAGGTACCTGCTGCGGGGACTATTTGAATTTTTTGTAGGAATGTAATTCCTCAATTTTTATTTTTGAGATTGATTAGGTTGCAGTTTTGAAAAGTATGAATATAATTGTTTCTTCATATTAATTCTTGCTTTCTTGTGGTATTTGGTGTTTACCCTTGAAAATACGGTTTCTAGACGAGTACCTAAAGTAGATATACCTGCCTTCATTGTATACATTTTGCATATTGTTGTATATATAAAGCAATAGTTTTTTTATATCTCAAAAGTAATAATCGTGTCTTATTTCCTTTTTTATCATCAGTCTGACAGAAGTAAATGTTCACTGTGTGTAAATTAACATTAACATATGGAGGCATAAACATAGATTCAGTCTTCAATATGTACTTCTTCCTCTTTGTCTAGTCTTCACATTCTTTACATCACAGGCAGTATTTTTCCTTTTAAAATTTAATTGTGCCAATCAGGACACCAGTGGAAACCCCCAGCTGCGTTCTCATTACTGGAAAGATGAAGTCCAATTTTGTGCCTGGCCTGCTGCCCACCGCACGATGTGACCTGGCTCAGCTCAGCCTCAGACGTCTCGGGGGACCTCGTCCTCCCTGAGGACTGAACTATTTCATCTGGGTACCCTCCACTCCCAATTGAAATACCTTTTTCTTTGCTCTCAGTTAAAGCACTTTGTACCCTATTGTAAGTGTTCATTCACTTATATGACTCTTTGGAACTTCTTGAACATGGGGTTTCTTTTTTTTTTTCATAATTTTTGTTGTATTTTTTCCATTACCATTTAACCCCCCTTGTGCCTCCTCCCCCAGCAATCACCACACTGTTGTCCTTGTCCATGAGTCCTTTTTCCTTTTTGCTTGATCCTTTCACCCCTTAACCTCCCCGCCCCCGCCGCCAGGACCTAATAGCTGTCAGCCTGCTCTCCATCTAAGAGTCTGTCTCTATTTTGCTTGTTAGTTCAGTTTGTTGATTGGATTCCACATATAAGTGAAATCATAGGGTGTTTGTCTTTCTCTGACTGGCTTATTTCACTTAGCATAATGCTCTTCAGAAGAAGGGGATTTCTGATTTTATATATTTATATTGTTCATCTTTTAAATACCAGTGTCTGGCGCATAGCAGATAAAGTAAATGCTTGTCTAATAATTGTGTGCTATTTTCAGAGGCCTGCATAGTTTTTATGCTCATTAAGTATAAAGAATCTTTTCGTAAAAGATACAGGTCAAAGTCAGACATTAATTTTAACACTTAATATACTGTTTTCCAAGGAGTTTGGATTGTTGTATGTATACCAGCTTCTTTTCATGCTAACACATGTTATACTAGGAATTACTAAAAATGACTGTGTTAGTTTTTTGTTGCTGCTGTAACAAATTACCACTGATTTAGAGCCGGAAAGCAACACACATTTATTATCTCACAGTTCTGAGAGTCAGAGGTCTGAAATGGGTAGCTGCTTTCCTCCTGGAGGTTCTGGGGGAGGATCCACCCCTGACTTGCTTGACAGTCCTTGGCTTGTGGCTCCCTGCCCGCAATTGCATCGCTCTGATGCTTATTTCTACCAGTTGTATCTTCTTCTCTGACACCTGTGCCTGTCTTTTCTCTTACAACTTTTGGATTACAACAGTCTCACTGGGATAACCCAGGGTGATCTCTCCAACTCAAGACCCTAATTGAATCCCACCTGCAGAGTCCCTTTTGCCATTAGGACATGGATGTCTTGTGGGGGGGTGGGGGGGGAGGGGGTGGCATTATTCTGCCTGCCACACTGATTAAACTCTCTTAAACATTTATTTGTTTTTCTAAACAGTGAGCAAGGCAAAAATAGTAATGGGCAGAAAGAGGAGCAGATTGAAGGACGGATTCTAAGCAACTACAAGTAAAGTATTTATCAACTTATACCAAGATTTAGACATAGTCAGTGGTTTATAATTTCTTTTAAATACTCCCTATGCCTACCTTATTAATTTGTATAATTAATATAATATTTTTCAGTGAACAGTATGATTTGTGTATGAGAAAGAACAGAAGGTTAAAAGCACAAGCCTATGAGACTTACAGTTGTAAGCAGCATGTCCAGGATGATGACGGTATTAAATATGAACTGCTAACAGTAAAAATTACAAGTTTTATCGAAGTTGTTGGCCTTAAGTGAATAAATGTCAGCATGCACACACTAAGACCTTAAATTTTATGTAAAGTTTAGCATAAAGATATTTAGATGTGGCAAGTTTTGCTTAAAGTCTCCCTCAAGAAACTGAAGTTATCTTTTGGATGAGGAACAAGGCAGTTTTTTGGAGGTTTTCCCCATGTCAAACGTATTTATAGAATTTTCACCGAGAAACAGTGATGGTTATGTTGCTAGAGCTTATCTTCACTTATAGCAGCCAAGTTCTTTGTTCTCAAATGTATGGTGCACACAGCCCTGTAAAATAAAGTATTAAACATTTGGTACTGAAAATGTAACTCTTCATTTAGATTACCTTAAACTGTAAATGTTTTTACCTCATCATATGCCCTTCTTTACTATACAGGTACACAACTGTAGGAAAAGACTTTACAGTTTCTAAAAAACGAGCCTAAGGGACTTGGATTAACCACTATTTGTCTGTACTGGATGAGGTAGACATTAAAAACTGCTACAAACAATAAGTGAAGAGCCATGCCATGTTTTTCCATGAAAGTCTTAACATTGTAAAAGTTTTCCATAACGTTTTACTCTTTGTAACTTGAATTTTCAGTTACAAGTGTTATAGGGCCTTGTGTGTTCTTGCCTTTCACATCTACCATTGCTAGAGAATTTAGCTACAAGTTTGTTGGCTGTGCTTCCTGAAAAACAGGTAACTCTGGAGGACGTGGATTGGATTTGCCCCCTTCTGGGTATCTAGGAGGGAGCTTTTTCCTTTTTTCATCTTTAGACATTTGTAAGTGACTTGGCTTTTGGTAAGGTGGGTATTTCAGGAGCAGCTAATATTCAAGGGCATAGTTAATGAAATGTTTCCAGAGAAAACGGAACATAAACATTGCGTGAATGAATTATTAGGAATTTGGCCCTACCTGGTGTGGCTCAGTAAATTGAGTGCCAACCTGCGAAGCAAAGGGTTGCTGGTTCGACTCCCAGGCAGGGCACATGCCTGGGTTGTGGGCCAGGTCCCCAGTAGGGGGCGTGCAAGAGGCAACCACACATTGATGTTTCTCTCCCTCTCTTCCTCCCTCCCTTCCCCTCTGTCTAAAAATAAATAAATAAAATCTTTAAAAAAATAATTATTAGGAAATTTTTTTACCATGGTCAGATTAATAGAAGCACTTAGTGGTTTTATTCTTTATTAATTATAAGTTTCTAGTAGTTCCTAGAAAATCTAATTAATGGACTATATATAATTTCAAGGGGAAGGCTTGACTATGAAAATTAAAAGGCAGAAATTGTCTTTTGAAAGAGCAATTCATCATCATTTTATTTGCTGGGTAAAGCGATAAAGCAGAATGAGAAAAAGTTTATAATGTTGCAAAATTAGGCTATGATGGGAGAGTCTGCAGGGTTTTGTGGGGGTTTTTTTTGCCATATTTCTTTAGCTGTTTTGAGTATCCTTTAGGCCAGCAATTTTCAACCAGTATGTTGCAAGAGTTTTTAAAACATGCAATACTTGATTATTTAGTCAGGGGCACTGACCTCTTTTTCCTTAGATTGTCAAATAAAAATGTGACAACAGTCAACACAATAATAGTTGTCCAGGGTGAATGAATCAAAATTATACTTTTTTTTGTCAGATTGACAAAAATATATATATTTTGGTGTGCCACAGAATTTTAGTGACTAGTTTATGTGTGCCGTGAGATGGAAAAGGTTGAAAATTGCTGGTCTAGGCTGAGGACGTTTCCCCCCAAATAGCAGTAACTGCAGATATATTTTCTCTAAACTAGTTTAGAAGAGATTAAAAAAGAAACAGGTTTATTAATGATGTCAGGCACATCTCTACTCTTTAGGCAGCCCTCTACCAGTAACCAGAAAGAGTTAAGGCACCTACATGTTCACTGTGAATGACAGTGACTTCTCGGTGGGAAGGTCAGGACACTTAGCAGCCTGCTCGGTTTTACAGAGGAATTAGCTGCTACTGGGGAGCTAGCTCTTCTTGGAGGGGCTGTCACCGCTGGGGAGCTGCCAGACTGTTTTGAGACATCAGCAATTTTTAGTGCATTAAGTCTGAAAAGCTGTATGTTGGATTTTTGTGGAGGAGCTGGAAATAACCCTACATTTTTTATTGCCTATAATGAGGATATACCTTAAAGGGATTTATTTCAAGGGAATAATTTTCCTGTCGGACTCAAGGAATGTGTATACTGTAGCCAACTGATGGTAGATTTAAAAAAAAAATACAACTATTTCTAATGACTTTTGTTTTGAGATAATTTCAGACTTACAGAGAAATTGAAAGAACATTACAAGGAAATCATATTTCTTTTGTTCACGTTTCCCATTTGTTAACATTGTTGCCAAATTTGCTTCCAGTTCTCTCTTCACACATTTTTACCTATTTTTAATGAATGTTTTGAACTGTTTGGGAGTATATTGTAGATGTGATGCCTTACTACCCCATTAATACATAAGTATGTTTTTCCTAAAAACAGAGACACTGTTATATAACCTTCAGTGCTACCTTCAGAATCAGGAGATTAACATTGGTCTATTATTACCATTTAATTCCCAGGCCCTATTTAAATTTTATCAATGGTCTCCATTATACCCTTCATAGGTCTAGGATTTATACCTAGTTCATGTGTTTGTTACGTGTCTCTAGTCTCCTTCAATCCGGATAGTTCCTTAGTCTTTTCTTCCCTTTCATTACTTTAATAAGGATATGTCTCAATTTGGGTGTGCCTTTTTAGAAGAAATACCACAGGTGAGTGTTTTTCTTAGTGTATCATATCAGGGGGCATTACCGGTGATGTTAACTCTCTAAAAAGTTTGAGATATAATTGACATACAGTATTATATGGTGATGCTAACTTTTATCAGTTTGTTAAGATAGTGTCCACGGTTTCTCTACTGTAAAGTTAATGAGATTCTGTACTTCTAGATTAATAATAAGTGTTTGTGAGGAGTTACTTTCAAACTTTTACCCATTAGCATTCACTGATGATTCTTGCCTAATCCATTATTACTGTGATGGTGGTGAAATGGTAATTGTTTGATTCATTAATACTTAACACGTTATTTTGAAATGTCTACAAGTCTATGCCTCCTACTGTATTCTGTTTGTACAACATAGTCTGAACCCTTAGTGCTAATACAGATTCAGGCTCATTGTAGATACTCAATAATTCATTGTTCGATTAATTAATGACAAGGCAAGGATCGCCTACTTCTAACTATTTGCAAATACTTCCTTAAAAAAATATCTTTGGTAATGAGAATGCAACATAACATTCCTTTTACTTATGTTTAACATGGCATCTGTTACCTGATCATTAGAGTAATGAAGACCATTTAGAAAATTTTGAAAATGCACCAAAACTTTCTTATAATCCTACTGTCCGTATGCCTGATAGACATGACATCTGTTTCCTCATTTCTCAAGAATGAAAATTACACAGAAATAAAGAGCCAACACTCAGATTGCTCATTATCTGTATATATTATTACTAGCTTCTACAAATCAACTAGCAAATTCCAAATTTCTAGGTCGTCGTCTGTAATTGATTAGAAGTATTTAATAAAGCTGTTGTAAGGCCCATTGCAGCCTGGCTTCCCTGTTCTTCAGTCTCGGACGCCTCCAGAAATAGTTCTGCCTAAGCTTGCCGTGGGTGTTCATTGGCTGCGGGCCCCTCAGGAGCCACGTTTGAGTCCTGCACATTTTAAGCCACAAGGCTTAAAATTCACTTTGTCTTTGAATGGGAAACAGCTAAGATTTTTTTCAGTTATGGTGGTGGGATCATGGGGGGCTGTGTAGGAAGGCAAGTGTGAGCAAACATCCCTAGGGCTGGAGCCACGTTGGCTATACTGAAAGGAGGGGTGTGGCGAGAGGGAGAGAGAGAGAAGGGGAGAGAGAGAGAGATGCTGTGCTGGAGCACAAGCCTTATGGGGCAAGTGTTCATATCCACACAAACCATTTGGGAAGCAAAAGAATGAAAGAGTCAAAACAGAAACAGCCATCTGCACGTGTCATAAACATTTGGTAAGTTGTGATTTCTCCATCTGTCCCCTAATGGGTGGGAGTACCAAACTGTTACAAAGCAACAACACTTAACAAGAGAAGCCCTTGTAATGGCTTCTTTCCAAGTTACTCCAGTCTCTCATCCTGTGTTCTAACTTCCACTGGTGGCCCTTTGATTATGTCTGGAAAGAAGATAGGTCTATAAGAAGGAAGAGAGATTTTGGAGTGTGTGCTTGGGGCGGGATGAGGGGAGCAGTGTAGAGTTTTGAAAAATGGACTACTTAATTTAGAATTCACAAAATTCATTTATTTAACTTCAAAGCAGTGTAACAATGCTAAGCTAAGCTCCATTTTTCAGAGTTGAAAGTTGTCAACCTTTAAAGAACATGCGCATTTCACAGTGAAAAGGGACTGTCTGTCAACTTAACATGAAAATTTTGTCATAGCTTTATCCAGATTACGGAGTAAATTTTGTAATTTCCAGTTACAAAGGAAATCTATAGTAAGATGCGGGTACAGATACTGTAAAGATATTTTCTGTAAGCTTGGATTCTCCAATATCACATCTATTTGTCATAGTTTTCTTTTATTCTGTTCACCACAGTCCTTGCTGCAGTAAGTGAATCAAGTTTCCTGAACCAGCCTTGTCTGGAGATTTAGAGTGAAATGCCTTTATCAAATCTTGCTCATTCTAGGTGGACTAACTCTAGTTTTCCTCCTGTACCACGGGGGTATTTTTGAATACTTTATTATGTAGATTACAAAATAAATCTAAAAATCCATTCTATTTAAGTTCTTCAGGATTATTCTATGCTCTGGAGTCCCATGGGTCTCAAACTGAGGAATTTCTAAGTTCCTGTTGACATTTCATGTTGTCTTAGCCCATTTGTGCTGCTATAAGAAAATATCATAGACTGGGTGGCTTATAACAACAGAAACCTTTTTCTCACAATCTGCAGGCTGGCAAGTCCAAGATGAAGGTCCTGGTACATTTATTGTCTGGTTGGGGGCCCCTTGCTGGCTCATAGATGCTTTCTGGTTCTATCACCTCACAGAAGGGGCTAGGGAGTTCTCTGGGGTCTCTAAGGGCACTAATACCATTCATGAGGGTTCCAGTCTTAAGACCTATCACCTCCAAGTTCCTACCTCCAAATACAATCACATTGAGGGAATAAGTTTCAACATATGAACTTAGGGTGAGGGGCACAAATATTCAGCCTATGGCAAGTGTCATAATATTTAAAAAAATTTTTTCTAATTTGCCCCAGATGTTTTTTTTTAATTACTTTTTTTTTAGTGTTAGTTCTACATAAATAAATTTTTAAAAGCATTTCGGGATCACTTAAATTAATACCTTATTTTGTTACCAAGGACTTTTTCTTAAAGAAATAATGTATAGACCTTCCTATCTAACAGAAACACATATGCCCAGAAATGGAAATCCTGGGAAGTGGCACAGCGTTTGTCAACCTCTGAAGCCTTAGACATGCAAGGTCAGCCCAGAAGATCCTGAAAGCACTGGGACAAGCCTGGGTCGCTCTGTTGTGTACTCACCCCAGAAGTTCTCTTCCCTATTAGGATTTAGGGTTTGTCCTTTGAACTGTGGAACTGGACTCTTGTGATTAGATAAAAATAGCTTTACTTTCAGTGATGGAGATAATGAAGGGAGGAATTTTGCTTTATCTTCTCTAGACTGTTGATTTCTATATTTACTTTATAGAGTAGGGTAAGATGTTTATAAACATTTAACTTTGCTGTGTGACCTCAAAGGAAAATATCTTCAAGTATAGAGTAGTCATGATTATGAAATATTAATGATAAAGAACTTAAAACATTCAATGTAAAATGTTAAAAAATACTATTTTTGATCATGATAACTTACCGACTCTATGGACCCTTCCCCTTCCCCTATGGACCCTTGAAATGCGGTATTCCTGAGTCTATTGGCTCCACTCTTACACAGTTTTTCTCCAAAGATGGACCTGGGATAGCAGTTAGCATTTATCCAGTCATCATTAAAATAGAAGTATTTCTTTCTGTTTGATAGTCTGTCTTAATTTGTTTTAACTCTAGAAGAAAATGAAAGAAGTAATTAAAATATTGGGCATGATTTTTAAAGCTCTTTTTTAAAAAAGATTTTATTTATTTATTTTTACAGAGAGGGGAGGGAGGGAGAAAGAGAGGGAGGGAAACATCAATGTGTGTGTTTGCCTCTCATGTGCCCCTAACTGGGGACCTGACCCACAACCCAGGCATGTGCCCTGTCAGGGAATCGAACCAGCACGTAACCAGCACGTTTTCAGTTTGTAGTTTGACCCTCAATCCTCTGAGCTACAGCAGCCAGGGCTAAAGCTCTTTCATATAAATCATTGCCATTTGAGTCTCACAACTGCCTGGTAAGTAGTCAAGACAAAAGTCGTTATCTCAGTTTTACAGATGTGAAAATTAGCTTTAGTCTGTGAGTTAAATATGCTGAAGATCACACAGCAACTTCAGTGGCAGAATTGGAATTAGAACACAGAATCATTTTGTCTCAATAAATGCTGTCCCCTCTACAATGAATTATTAATTTTTTAGAAGGATATTGAACTTTACAATAAATTGCAACATAGGACTTCTTTACAGAACCAGTTTCTGTTAACATTGGTAACTTAATTTATTGGTGTTTGATTAAACATATTGGTGTTTGATGATCATTTTTACATTGGAGTTTTAGAAGACACTGTTGATGACATCATGAGTCATTGGTTTGTAGTTTTTATATTTTTGCCAGATGAAAGTTTTGAGCAGGAGAGAGTGGTCAAAGGCTGCTGGTGTTGGGTGGCCAAGTCATGGTGTGGCATCTATAACTGCCACATGGCTTTAGGATGACATTGTTCCACTTTAAAAGAGCTGTCCCCTGACTGCTTGGTTCATTCACTTACTGCTTCCTTTAAAACTCATTTAATTTTTAATCTGATAATTCCTTTAATGTATTTAATATTTTACTATAAGCTTGATTGTAAAAAAATTAACTTTCTTATTTTCTTATTTTGGTGTGATAAACTCTTGAGACTGTCCCTGCCAGTTATCAAATAGTTCCCCTTTTGGATATGTAAAAATGTTTAATTTGTACTTTAGGTTGCTCAAAATACTCTTATATCACTATTAGTTAAAATTTACCACCATTAATATTCTACAAATGTTAGTTGGTCCTCCTGGAAAAGTCATGGAATCCCTCAGTTTTGAGAGTCAAATTTTTTGTCACCAGAGAGATAATTTAATCAAAAGTAATACTTAGAATCTGTATCAAAACTTAATTGTCCCCAAACCTTTCTGTTTACTTTATTTTTTCATTATGGCTTCTGATACATTTTACCTACTTTTTATTAAAATGAAAAATAAAACTGCAACATCAGTGTTGACCATTAAACAGAGTAAGGAACATCAGATTTGTGTAGATTTTGTGTATCGTTTTTGTAGAAACTGGCTTAAAATTTTGGGCACATGTAATGGAACTAATTCTTCATTGGTCATAAAGTAGGGAAAAAAAAACAGGAAATTTATAGCCAGTAGGAGGAGGGAGCCTGCCAATGGAGAGGCTGGCCTTTTGAGGATGGGTCTTTTTTCAGCAGTCTGGAATATGTGTATCCCTAGTGTCTAAACAGGAACTGAACAGATTTGGATGGTCAAGGGTATTTGCCTTTTACGCTGTGTGATGGTAAATGATAAACCTGTAAAAGGATAGTAAGATGCATGCCTATCTGCTCTTTTCCATCCATGCCCATTGGTAATGGACGTGACTTCCAATATGAATGAGTATCATATACAGGTTTGCATTGTTTTCCTCTCTGTTTATGGCTTCGTTTATACAAATGTGCTGTATCAAAGCACACATCCACACCTATGGAGAGGCATAAAGTGCTAAATTTGAACAAATTGCCATGGTGATATTTCTGGATACTCATAAACTGAATAGGGATCTGGTATCTCATTATAGGTGTCCTTGCTTATTGTAGCAGATGATTTAATGATATAAAAACATAATGTGATGGCTTTAATTTTTCAATGATGCTTAAAATAATAAAACAAAAAATGTTCACACAAAGCTAGAGTTGTCACCACTGACGACTCTGTGTAATGGTAATTGGTGTATGAGATTTTGTGATAGTTGAGTGATTCAACAGTGGCAGTTTCTGCATTTCATTTACTCTTATCTCCAGAATGCATGGATTTGTAGGAGTGGGGCTCCCATCATCATTCTTTTTCTGAAAGTTAGCCACTAAAGACCAAAGCTGTAAGTGGGGAGGAAACATGGGAGCCATAGAAATGGTGATGAAGGGGTTCTCAGGGACAACATGCTTTCTTCTCTCTGCCCTGAAGATGTTTATGGAACACTTTGGTCCAAGAAGGTACCAGGCGTTGTGATATTGTCTCAGTTGCAGTGTGATTCCATTTCAAAATGGACAAATGAGCTACTCCAGGGAACTGTGCCACCAGAATCCTCTTTGGAAGAAAATTCTTCCTCGATTGTCTATTATATTTTCATTTTGGTTGTATTCAATCTCTGATTCTATACTTAGGGCGTTTTAACTTATAAAAGTATTGTTTTTATTTATAAGGGCTAAATGAAATTATTATGTATTAGTTCTTGGCTTGTTTGTTCTCTAGAAAAATCAAATATAGATCCAGGTCAGTGAACATCATTCCTGTCTTCTAGTGTTTATTATTATATACATAATTTTAAAAAGTAAGGATGGAGCAGAAACATGCTGGGCTGGGGCATGCAAAATGTGAAAATTTTCTTAGGTAAATTTTTAGTTTTTTTTTTAGAAGTCTGATTTGATAGTTCACATCAGAAATTAGTGTAGAATGTATAGAAACAGATACATGTTTGAGATCTGTCTCCTCAGATGAAGCATTTATACTGTAGTATGGATGCTTTGCTTGCCTTATTTCTTGCCTCCCCCTCAAAAA
>VMDR010014375.1:0-23614 GCA_007922815.1 Macrotus californicus | reverse complement strand
CCATCACTGTTGGTTCCCTGTACATTTTTCTTCATTTCCCTTATTGTATCCTTCATTTGTTCATCTAATTTGCGACCAAATTCAACCAAGTCTGTGAGCATCCTGATTACCAGTGTTTTGAACTGTGCATCTGATAGGTTGGCTATCTCTTCATCACTTAGTTGTATTTTTTCTGGAGCTTTGATCTGTTCTTTCATTTAGGCCATTTTTGTTGTCTTGGCGTGCCTGTTACGTACTAAGGGGCGGAGCCTTAGGTGTTCACCAGGGCAGGGCGGCCACGTCGCTGCGTTGTGACGCTGTTTGTGGGGGAGGGGTCCGAGAGGCAACAATGGCGGCTGCTCTGCTCCCCGCCGGCCACCAGTCACTTTCCGCACTATCCACAGTCCAACGGGGCCCCTCTGGTGCTGGCTCCGGGGCCGATCCCCGGTGGGTGGGCTGTGTATGCTCCAGGACCCTGTGGGTCTCTCCAACAAGCTCTCCAGTGAGGCCGGGAGTTTCTCCCGCTGCCGCCGCCTCAATCCCCCACAGGAGTTTTCAATCAGAGGCTTTGAGGCTTCACCTCCCCGCGCAGGAACTCTGGATTGTGGGGTCTGTCTCGTTCCCCAGCTGTTCCTCCCCGTTTATCCTCATGAGGGAGTGGGACGCCTGGTCCGCAGCCGCCACCTCTCCCGGCCAGCCGCACCTTTCCCGGATCCGCCAGCTGCCACCCCGCCACGCGAGTCCTCTCTGCCCTTCCTACTGGTCTGGATGTATGTTTCTTAGTTTCTTGGTTGTCGGACTTCCGTACGGTTCGATTTTCTGTCAGTTCTGGTTGTTTTTTGTTTTAAAATTTGTTGTTGTCCTTCTTTTGGTTGTGTGAGGAGGCACAGTGTGTCTATCTACGCCTCCATCTTGGCCGGAAGTCAGATTGTTCTTAATTTCAATGTTTCTGGTTGTATTTTGTTTGCTGTTTTCTTTTGTTGATTATGTTCCAGTTAAAGGTGATATCATATGGTATTTCTCCCTCACCGCCTGGCTTATTTCACTTAGCATAATGCTCTCTAGTTCCATCCATGTTGTTGCAAAGGGTAGGAACTCTTTTATTTCTGCTGCATAGAATTCCATTGTGTAAATGTACCATAGTTTTTTGATCCACTCATTGACTGATGGGCACTTAGGTTGCTTCCAGCACTTGGCTATTGCAAATTGTGCTGCTAGGAACATTGGGGTGCATAGGTTCTTTTGGATTGGTGTTTCAGGGCTTAGACCTGGCCTTCTTTTAAAGTAAATCTGTTCACTTTGGTTCCTAGGTTAAATGCTGCCATCTAGTATCTGTTGTTCCCGGGCCTATCATCCCTCTGGGTAGTTAAACTGGGTAAAACTTGGGAGGCCAGTTTTATAACAGCATCTCCTGCCATCAGTCCTAGCCTCTAAAAGATAGTCATCATTGACTTTTCAATGTGCGAATGCCCCTCATCACTAGCATGTTCTTCATCACCTTAGTAAGATTATTTTTTCACATGAGTGATGAATTTGGTGGCTGGTAAAAACTGGTTATTTAAGAAATTAGATTGAATTTATTCAGCATTTTTCCAAAGAGGAAGAGAGAGAGACCTTGTACATTCCACTTATTAGAAATGCTCTCTCTGTGGTTGCAAAGGAATAATTCATGAGGCTTTTTCCATGACTTGAGGGAAAATTTTTATAATAATATATAATTTTATTTTCTATTCTAAGTTTAGAGAACATCATTCTGATTATTCATTTAGTTTCCAGATACCTTGATAATGAAAGACAGTGACCAGAATAGGAGGCATGTGCTTCTATTTTCTGAAGCTCCTTGGCAGCCTGATGAATTCAGATTTCTAGGCCTGAAAAACGTTGAGCCAGCAGCAACAGGAAGCTGTTCATTCAATGTAAGATAGAACCGAGTTCTCCATTCCCAAATGATTAGGCAGAAGCGAAGAACCATTTGTGATGGGTGTTGTAAAGTAGATTTTTGCATAGGATTCAAGGAGATGGTGCCTTATCAGTAGCGTTTGCCTTACTTCTGGGGCCCATGACATTTGACAGGATTAATTTTAGAACTGCCATAATTGCAGCTAGTTTTTGTAAAACTGTGCAACGGCTACATATTGATATTTTGTCTTTTGTTGCTAAACATCCCAGTTCCTCTGAAACCTCCCACCAAGAATTCCTGAGGTTCAGATTTGACACACCAGCAGCCTCCTGAGATGTTGCATCTGCACTGTCTGTGGATTAGGCAAAACCTAAGGGATTTCCAACTATGAGGGCCTGGAGACCAGACGCTCTCCCAGCACTGAAGGGAGGCTTCTTGCACTGATTTCTATTGGGAAGAATCTGTGCAAAATGGTAAAGGATGGCTGTAAAACTGTATATTTATTTGCTATGTGGATGCAAGCAGGTGGACAACATAAATACATTAAGCACATACTGAAATTACACATCAAGAAATATAGCAGTTCTTGGTGGCAGAGAAGCAATAGCAGAAAGGCTAGGACACCGTTATCAGATGCAAAAGTATCAGTGAGTGAAGAGGCAGTCCCTAAGAGCAGGGGTGCTAGAGTCAGACAAGCCTTGGTTCCACCCCAGATCCACCATAGCTTTGCAAACTTAGATGGCATGACTAACAGCATCGTCTGCGTCCTCATCTGTTAAGGAGCAAAACACACTTAATGTGTTGATGTGATCATTAAATTAAATCATATAAACCTAAGCCTCAACATAGTGCTTAAGCACGTAGAGCAATAACTATAGTCATACTGCCTTTATTATTATTAACAATAATAATAAAATTCAAAAGCTAAATAATTACAAAGCCTTGCAAATACCAGTCACATCTAAACGTCAGGGTCTGATTGTACTCTTTTTTTGTGTAAATATCAATAAGTAATCTATTAGGTTTATTGTTGTTATTTACAATCTATATGGTCTGCTTACAGACCTACCCCACTAGCACTTTTACTTTTAAATAGGAAATATTATAGATAAACATAATATTTATTTATTGTACCCACATAGTAATTATGTTTCTGTGGTATATCTATCTTATGAAATATACATGTATATGCTAAATGACATGTGATGTGATGTGTTATATATATGATATCACACACATATCAAGTCATATAGAACATACATGTATGATTCACATATATGAAAAATAAAAATATTAATATTGTATATATCACAGAAATATATATTGTTAAATTTGTAAAAATAATGGCCTTTATTGGTGGGAGCTCTGGCTGCCCCGGCCCACAGAAATATTTGCAATGGACCATAACACAGAATACGGCAGGACATACAAAACCACAACCTGAGGCCGAGTCCCTATCCCTCAAAAGAAGGACAGAGACACAGACACGTTGACTTCGTAGAGTAGTTATCTCATTCTTGGGTAATTTTATTTTCTGGAAGGTTTCTCGTCATTTTTAAATCTGCAAACCCCAGCTCCCTCCACCCCCCTGCATCTCACCTCTTCGTCCTGCCCTCTGTTGTAGCAACTCAGAAACACTGTTCCTCCTTCCACTTATCCAGTGGACATTTTGCCCGATATTTGAACCCTTCCATCATTTAGAGATCTCACCAATTTGTGAATCTTGTGGAGTGGGGAGGCAAAGGCAGAAAGGTTTATTCTCAGTCTCTCTTAGCTCAGCCTCAAGTCTGGTGCTGGCCACCTAAGAAAAGATGGACCACAGACAACGCGCTGTAGCACCAATCAATGGCCAGAGAGCTTGCGGAGCTGAGTTTCTAGGGTCAGCAGAGCTGCAGAGCAGCAGTGATGTCCGGGGTTTGGAGACAGGGCGATGGCAGTTCAAACCACAAGGCCACACGTGCAGTGGGAGGCAACAGTGTGCACTCACTTGGATTGGTCTTGTGGGATGATTTTGGATGCACTCCTGGCCGCTCCTAAACCTTTCTTGTTCCTGCCCCTTTTCCACCCCTGGTTCTCCAGCCTTACCTTTGATATTGTGAGCTACATTATAACTGACCTTTCTGCTTAAAGCATTCAAAATCCATTTCTGTTGCTTCCAACTGGCAACACTGGCTGATATAGCATGATCACCCTTCGAATAGTTAGAGATAGCTGTTGTGTGACTTCCATGGTCACTATTCACTCTTCTCCAGAGACAGAGGCTTCATGTAATAAAATTAACTTAAGGGTCAGAAAAATTTGTTACTGTTGAATAATGTTAAAAGGTCTAGTTAATTTTTATATAAACTTAAACCTGTTGTTAGTTACTAGATCAATTTATTTATGTAATCTAGTAAATTATATGAAATATACATGTAACATGGATGCAAATTTATGCCTTAATATCAAATCTACTTGTTAAGAGAATATCTCAGAAGGAAAAATAAAAGCTGATTTTTTAAATTTTAAAGTAAAAAATATTGATTATTTTATGACAGAATAATACTATTTATTGTAGTAATATTAGAAATTACAATAAAGCAAAAAAGTCCACCACTTCATCATGTAGAGATAATTGTTACTAATCCATGCTTTATCTGCTTAAATGTTTTCTTATTTTATTCTTGTCTAAAAAAATGGTGAATTTCTATACACACTATTTTATAGTTTGCCTCTTCCATTTTAACAGTGTATTGTAAATGCCTTCTCATATTAATAAATGTTATCTAATGGTATTCTCAACCTTGTTTTCAAGATCATTTGTTAATTCTGCCCCTGTCTTCCAGGATGAGCCTATCTAAGAGAATGACTCATTCTGTCAAATGGAGACCTAGATCTAGAGCAAGAAAAAGTGCCCTCTTTCCTACAACTTACTTCAGTCTCTTCCTCGAGCTTTCTCTGTACTGGGGCCTTTGTAAGACTGGATGAATGTGAAAACTTAACATCCCATGTGGTGGTATATTTTTAAGGACTTAAGACGTTATCTAATAATATGACAGAGTCCCACAGTTTGGAAAATTTGATTTAACTTTTTTAATTTGAGTTTTACAAAATCGATCCCCTGGAGCCTTACAAAGTATTCACAGGTATTATATCAGTTGACATAGGATGTTCTAAACACGTTTAACTATACTACATTAGAAGCATAAGCTTTGATTAATTTCAAAGCCTTTCTTATAATACCTTCTAAAAATTAAAATAAGGTTTAATATAGTATAGAACCAGTCAAAATTATCTTTGTGGGGGGAGGGCATCAATGGATTTTAAAATCAACTTATCAGTTTTTGTCCACATTAATGTGCTTAATCTCAACTCTGAACTTTTTTTAAACCTCTCCCAGACTGTTTTTACCTATTTTTAATAATATGTAACAGAATCACAGAAATGGAGATCACATGGAGGGTTATCAGTGGGGGAGTGGGACAGGAAGAGAGGGGGAAAAGGTACAGGGAAAAAGTAGCATTAATGGTAAGTAGAAGATAGACAGGGGAGGTTAGGAATAATATGGGAAATGGAGAAGCCAAAGAACTTATATATATGACCCATGGACATGAACTAAAGGGGAGGAATGCAGGTGGGAAGGAGTGTGCAGGGTGGAGGGGAATAAATTGGGGGAAATGGGACAACTGTAGTAGCATAATCAATAAAATATATTTTAAAAAATAATATTGTTTTCAGTTTAAAAAATATTATTCTTTGAATTCTCAGAAATATCTATAAATTGTATAGGAATTTTCATAAACACAGTAGATAGTTGGAGCTGTAAGTTAAAATGAAATATATATTATATGTTTTATATGATGTATTTCATAATATCTTATATATGATACATATATAATATATGTCTAATATATATTACATATATAATCTCCAGACGCTAAAAGTTGCAGGGAATTATAAAATTGCTTTTGACATAGTTATAAAGAATCTTTTATTTAATTGCATTTAGGCTTAGAACAATAGTTTATTTTTGGTAATGTACACATATCTAATATCTGGGGTTAGTGTTGCTGATAAAATTAGAGTAAAGTGTGTCCAATAGCTATAGAAAGAATGTATAAATTAACTTTAGAAGACATATTGGAATGACCAACGTTTGTGTTGCTTGATGGAAATCCATGTTTTGAAGAAACCAACATGTGAATACTAAAGCATCATACTGGGCATTGCCATATTAGCAGAGTGATACCCAGGGCTGCAAACACAGGAATATATAAAAGAGATGTTGACAGTAAATGAAAAGTTCTCCCTCACAATGAAACCTTTCTTTCAGAAACCGTGTCAACATCTCAAATAAAGGGTGTGGCACAAAAAACCCTTTATGAGCTGGTAATATATACCAAACCTTTTATTAAAAAATAATAAGCATGTAATTCTGTAACATAACAGTACCACACTCAAGCACACCATATGACATTTTAGGTGACATGTTCATATTGCTGTCCATCTCATGCGAGACATTCACATCCACTACCAACCACACTCAATGGCGTTACTTCTGCTGAACCCTGTAGTTTCAAGTACTTTGGCTTTAGGATTCTGCTCCTTTTAGGAGAGACTCTTTATATTTTTCCACACATTGTTGGCAGAAATACAGGGCTCTGCCATGTACATCATGGCTTTAAAGTAATGCTCGTCATACAGTAAAGTTATTGGTAAGGTTCATCTTTTTCATTTTAGCTATTGTTTGGGTGGGTTGTGAGAGGATTCCATTTCTAATTTTTTGACCGGCCTAAATTGTTTATTAGGTAAGACTATTACAAACATTACTTATGTTAGCGTTAACGGTGGAGCTAGAGAGGGTTGCACCTTCTCCAAGCTGCACTGCCAGAACCACGGATAGTGTGATGGGACTGTGGCTCTCTCCAAGGCCACGCTCTTGCTGCCTGCAGGTGTCAGCCTTCGCCTCTCCCTGTGCTTGTGGATTGGACTGCTGGTCCAATGGGTGTCAGGATTCCTGCTGATGGTGTTAAGGAACAAAACCAGGATAACCTCAAAGAACTTGTATGTTGACTCTTCACCAACCAAGTGAGAATCCAGGGTACTCAGAGCCCCAGAGTGGCAGCCAGCTTGTTCCTTGGCAAGAGACTGAAGGCTTCAAGCAAACTTTAGCTGGTAACATTGTGATGGACAGACTTGCCATAGACTGCACCCTTAGGAATAGAGCGTTTGCACACTGCCCGCACAAATCCAATATAGGGCAAAGCCTTGTTTGGCCTTGTATCCCATTCTATGCACCTTATCGGGGCTGGGTGGGGCAGGGGGCCCTGTGGAGCACAGGTGCAACAAGTGAGAAAGGAAAAAAAAATTAATTTATTTGCCTAAGGTCAGAAAGCAAGCCAAAGGCAGTTCTTGGCCCAGAGCTCCAATTTTCTGAAATCAGCTCAGTGTTCTCAATCATAGATATGAATTGATCAGTTAATATCTTTATTCCTTTACTACCTCCTTGAGCATTAAAGTGACATATAGACTCTATTCTCATTTGCAAATGGTCAATTAATCATTTAATGCATATCATTTTCTAAAATTTAGTTCTATTTGATATTACTCTAGCTTTGAAACCAGACAAGGACGCAGAAAAATAACACAGGTGGCATGCGAGGATATTTTCAGTAGAGCACTTATGTTCTGAGTCACGTAGATGAAGTAAGTCACTTTCACGTATTTGATTTACAAACATGAATACCCTACCATCCATAACTAAATTATAAATGTTGGCCAATATGCTCAGGGCCCTAATCCAGTATTATAGCCAAAGAGGCATGCTCAATATTTTTAACGTCATATTTATACTGTCTCTGATAAGTTCCATAGCATTCCTTTCCCTGTCCCTATCTCCTTCCAGGAAAATTGGTGTCATTTGCTCAGTTCACTTTTAGAATTTCTCTCATTTAGGAATATAACTTGTCTTCCACGATTATTGATGATTTAATAGAAATAACCCTGGTAACGTTGGAAGAATGAACACTATGGATAAATAGTTATTAGAGGTGTTTCTCCAAAATGCAGGTTTTGATACACTGCAGAACAGACACTGGAGATATATTAGGCTTGGGGGTGGGAGGTAGAGGGTGGAGGGATCGAGCAAAAAAGAGAAAAGGACTCATGGACGTGGACAACTGGGTGGTGATTGCTGGGGGAAGGGGCATAAGGGGACTAAATGGTAATGGAAAAAATATATAATAAAATTATATACGTTTTAAAAAGACAGAGAAAACATTTATAAATATATATGTAAGCCTCTGATTAGAAAGAACACCCCCCCAAAATGTGGAAGACTGAAAAAAGGGAGAACTTGGGGGCACTAAATAATAGCTTCCCATTTCAGAGCCCTGCTTGCAGACGTTGGCTAAGATTCAGGAATGTGAGCACAGTGACTGTGGACTCAGGTGAAGGCGGTACGTGAAGAAGGTTACAACCAATCAAGACCAGCTTCCTGGCTCTGATTCTGGTAAGGCCCTGGGAGAGGAACAAGGAGTGCGTATTCCGGCCTTGAACCTCAGTATAGCTTTAGAACGAGGAGTGACTTTTCAGTATTCTCCCCTTATTTGTGGTTTCACTTTCTGCAGATTCAGTTACCTACATAAAAAAGTCTAGAAATAAACAGTTGCTAACTTTTCAATGGTGAGCTGTTTTGAGTAGCATGATGAAAGCTCATACCCTCCAGTTCTGTCCCTCTCAGAATGTGAATCATCCCTTGGTTCAGACACCCACCCATTAGTCACTTAACCTTCTCGGTTATCAGATCGACTGATGCAGTATCTCAGAGCTTGTGTCCAAGTAACCCTCATGGTAGCCTGACGCTACATCATGCTGCCTGGGTCGTTCACCTCACTTCATCTCATTGTGTGGACAAGAAGGGTGGGTACAGTACAATAAGATATTTTGAGACAGAGACCACATTCACACAACTTTTATTATATCATTACAATTATTCTATTTTCTTATTAGTTATTGTCAATTCTTTACTGTGCCTGATTTATAAATTAAGTTTATTATAGGTGTATATGTATAGAGAAGAAACAGTATGTTTAGAGTCTGGTACTATCTGCAATTCCCGGTGTCCACTGGGCATCTTGGAACCTACCCTCCCACAGGTAAAGGGGTACTATCTTATTTCTGCAAGAATGATTTCACTAGTTTCTAAGGCAATGGCTTGGTAAGAAAAATTGAAAGGTATTATTTTCACATTGACCTTCATATGATGACCCCCATGGTATTACTCTGGTCCATAGTCTTCAATGTACCCTCTGTATTCCATATTCGTGTAGCTAGCCCTAGCTACGTGATTTTCCTTTTTTTTTTTTTTTTTTGCATAAACTATTCATGCTCTTTTTTGGTACACAAAGCCTAATGTATTCAACTCTATCAACGTTGCCACCTCTCTTTACCATCCTTATTTTTTCGGTAAGACAAATTTCACTTCTGAAGCATACTCCTCCAGGTCATTGGTTAAAAGGTTAAACCAAAGCACATGTGTTTCTGAAGTTTATGGACACGTTTATTATATTTTTTAAGAAAAGCACCTAGCTCTTTACTTACTATGTTCTGTTTCCTGCTTTTGCCCTTTTCAAGAAAAGATAAGAAATTAAATTGCATAATAAACACAGTTTGGTAGAAAAGAAATATGAAAATGTAAAATGAGAGATTAATCTGGTCATGTGACTTTGCAGATCACCGTATTACCTCTCCTCTAAGTCTCTGTAAATATTACTCTTTACATTTACAGCACGCTTTCTCACTTTGCCTTCCCTTGGCTTACTTCTATCGCTTTGTTCCATGCCCCGCACCCTCACCTTGCCTCGTCTGCAACTGTGCTATGTACTTCCTAAAATGGTCTGGACACTCTGGGCTAGGCACTGTGTCAGCCCCTTGCTCACTGTCAATGCTGCCACTACACTGAGGATTATTTGAGGACAGTAATAACAGGTTTGCATGTTTTTATTGTTAAATCTTAAACAGTCTGCTCTAGGAAATTCAATGAACATTTACAGGCAACAGGGAGGCAGATAGAGAAGAAGGAAGGAAGGAAGAAGGGTAGAAGGAAAAAAAGATGCAGTTTTTAAGTGATTGATGAACATTAACTATTAAATGCTATTTGTCCTTCAGATTTTAATTCCACAGTTCTGTGACTATTCATATTATTTTTATCAGTTTATAGAAACTCAACTGGATGAAGCAGTCGCCTAGTCTAAGCACATCCACAGAAAGTAAAACATTTTTTGTGTGTTTTAAAAAATAACTTAGTGACATTCGGGCACACCTCGTTTTATTGTCTTTGCAGGTATTGTGTTTTCAGCAGCAGCAGGGCAGACCCTCCACCAGCAAAAAATTATGACCCACAGAAGGCTCGGATGATGGTTAACACTTTTTAGCAATAAAGTATTTTTAATTCGGCAGGTACATTTTTTAGACATAATGCTATTGAACACTTAATAGACCCATTAGTAGTACAGTGTAAACATGCTTTTTTATACACTGGCAAACCAAGAAATTAATGTGATTCACCTTGTGGCAGTGCTCACTCTATTGCCATACTGGGTGTATTGCAGTGGTCTGGAACCGGACCCACAGCACCTCCAAGGTGTGCCTGTATTTGCAAGACAAGGACGGAAAGGCATGAAATCAAGTCCCTGAGACAAGGAGAGGATGACTCCCCCACCAAACAGCTCCCTCGCTACAGTGGCCTGCACAAGCCTGTGTTTAATCGCTGCAGCTTGATGGTGATGGTGATGATGAACAATGGGCAGTAATTTCCAAAATCATTCCTTCTTATTTCACATGTACATGCTCCCTTGAGTCTAGGGGTTGTTTGGGTTACCTCTCATTTATACCTCACTTCAGGCAGACAGATTATGGATGAAACTGTCTATAAGTAAACTCAAGAAATTTAGAAGCAGTAAGTGGTTTCCTTTTTTTAACTTGCATGGAAGAGGGCCTAAATGCCCTATTTCTGTAAAAATGCCAATTATTTGTGATTTATAATACAAATACTAACTCTTCACCAGATTATGTATTTCTATAAATTTCGAAATGACAGTGGGCGCTATCTGTTTTGTTACCGTGACTCAGGTGATTGGTGGTTAGATTTCTAAAGATCCCAAGGATTTCTTGTAAGCACAGCTCCCAGCTCCATTCTGCAGTCCCCTGAGCAAGCTATCAAGAAACGCTGCTGTATTCTTGTTAGTCAATAAAAAGGAAGGGAAAAAATGCTGCTGAAGGCATTTCTTTTTTCCTTTGCACTTCTTTTAGATTTCTATGACATACTTAATCTGGGTCTCGTGCCCTGTCAACTTTTAATAGTCCTTATTGCCCAACTATCTGCTTTTGTGTGATCATAAAATCCTTTTAACATTTTACTTTTTCCCTTAAGAAAATGTATCCCGGTTTCCGGGATGTGACCTTCAGCTTCTTTCGTAAATACGCAGGCAGAGAATCCATTCAGGCTCTCAGCCACGGCAGCCTCCTCTGTCACTGACTTCCCACTCGTCCCCTTAATGGCCCTATGGACGGCTTCCTCTGTTGTGTGTTTTTAATGTCATAAAAGAAGTTTGTCCTCTGATTTGGTCATTTCTTTGCCTCTTTATCTCCCCTGGGTCCTTTTAGAGTTTCCTTCCAAATGTAGAGGATTTGATTTTCCATTCCCTTTACAAATGTGGGATCTTGAA
This sequence comes from Macrotus californicus, assembly GCA_007922815.1. Taxonomy (NCBI): domain Eukaryota; kingdom Metazoa; phylum Chordata; class Mammalia; order Chiroptera; family Phyllostomidae; genus Macrotus; species Macrotus californicus. The sequence goes on along the minus strand of VMDR010014375.1, from coordinate 12,028 downwards.
AAGGGAGGGGGAGCTTTTCTTTGCTGTATCATTCTAGAAATTACTTTTCCTCTTTGATCTTGTAAAATGTTAAACAAATATACTGCTTATTCGTGGGACTGGCATTCTGGATGATGTTGTGTTTTTCAAAACCACTTCCCTGCTCTTTACCCTGACCTTAAATCAGTGGCTTGCCTCTTTCTGAATTGTATTTTATTTTCTGTCTTCCTAAATATCCGTGTTGTCTCTAAACACCTCTAGCTTCTATTGGGGATTAAATCATATGCTCAGTGAGAATTAATCACTGCTTTCCATATTCTCTCTTTCCCTTGAGTCCTGAGTATTATTTAATCCTAAACCTGGCACTCTTTCCTCTCTTTCAGGTTGATGTACTCATTAAATGAGAAAGCAGCGTTGCACCAGATCCAGCCCTACTCCCTCCACTTGATGTAATCTTGTCCTATGCATAGTTAATTAAAATCTTCCACTATTACTATCCTGCCCTTTTCTTGCTCTGTGTGTGATATATCATAGTTCACTTCTACCATGACAGCCTATAACATTACTGTTATCACAGTTTTAACCACTTCATATTACATAACTCCTATCCTTCATTCCTGCTGCCATAGAAAACTGCATTACCAAATTTTCCCTCTAAACAAAAGAGCACATCTTTTTATTTCTGTTGATTCTTACAAATATGGGTGCCTGACACAGAGTGGTCATTAAAAGGTTTGTAAAAGCCCCAGAATTAACATGCTAACGTTAACAAGGTTTTGTTAAACAATAATTGACCACTTTAGGTAAGTAATTACACGTGGTGGCTAGGACATTATTAGGATAAAGCCCACGTCGCATGTAGGCTGATGACCTTATAAAATGGCCGCATATTTTAAAAAGAAACAGAGCCCTGCGTATAAAGGACATGTTGGAAATCTAGGAGCAGTCTTTGGATTGTTTGCTGCCAGTGCTTCTAGGCAACAGGGAAGAGATGTTTACAATCTGGGCGCTCCCCTGCCCCCATCTCTAGAAGCTTTTCATCTGCTGCTGCTGCAGCAGTTGATAGAACTAGAGACCCGGTGCCTGATGCCCCCCTCCTCCACCTCACTGCCATCTCCGGGAGCCCAGCTGCTAAGGCCTGTCTCACTAATCACCCCCTTTACCACCAATGCTCCGCTGTGGACATTAATGTCATGTTCAGAGAGGGCAGTGCGGTAGGGAGAGGAGAAGATTTGATCTCCCATTTTACCTGTGAGAAAAACAGCATCAGGAGAAGGTGCCTCTTTTGTCCTTGATGCTTGACTCCAATGTCATGCCCCTTCTGCTGCATCAGGTAGCCCAGTGAAGTGGGATCGGATCCTCCAGCTGAGAGTACAACTCAGAATAGGGGCTTTCCCTTGACCCCAGCTTCACAAAAACAGTTTTTCTCAAGGAAGATGCCTACGTTTTCCACAATGACAATCAAACAGAAAGGAATATGATTTTAATTTACTTTTTAAAACCATGCAACCTACATCTGTTTAAGAAATGGAGGGTGGAAATTAAAAAAAGAAAAACACCAACAGTAATAGAATATCAAATTCTAAAAGTAACTCAGTCCTGGCCTCAGGAAATAATTTTATTTGAATTTTCTTTTATAATGAGGAAAGCAAGAAGACATTTGAAAGAGAAAAGAAAGACATGTATCATAGAATTGAGGGAAAGAAAAATTGAGGACTGGGACTGGTAGGCCAAGGTTACTGTTCTGGTGCCAGGAAATCTCTTCCACCTGGTTTTGATAGCACCCAGAGCAGGCCGGGGCTGGCCAGGTGGAGGAACAGCTGAACTTCGAAAACGTCAGCTCGACGGGGGCTGGGTGATGATCTTTCTGGGATATTGTGCATAGCCTCCATTTCTCCTCCCGAGGAGAAGGTAGATTAGATCACCTCTTAGTGACCTTTCATTCCCACATTCACTGATTCACAAGTCACCAGTATATAGTACACGGTCAAACAGAGCCGTCTCATAGTCTACTTGCTATGAATCCAGACACTGGGGCTGATGCCCCCGTTCCGGGCCTGGCGGTGTTGCTTCTCGCTTTGGTAAATACTCATCTTTGCTTCAGTTTCTTCCTTGGTAAATTGGGGACCACACCCCACAGGATTATAATAATGATTTAGTGAGATAATAGGCATGAGTCACTTAAAACATTGTCTGGAACATAGTGAGCACTCAAGAAATGTTAGCTATTATAATTAATATTCTTTTTTGATGAATTAAAGAATTGGTAGTTAAAAATGCATCTTCATGCTATTTGTTATCATAGTTAGCATCACCAACAAAATGTGGTCAGCGTTCAATATTACTTGGCCTGACATTTTCCAAATTCTGTCAAAATTAGAAAAGAATTGAACCTAAAACCTACATGAAAATCCTGAGCTTCAATGTAGACACCTCTGTTCCTTAACGAGGTCAAGTTGGCACCTTTACCCTTCATATGTCTATGAACCCTTATTTCCTTCAAGCTGTTTAAAGAATAGGACTAAGTAAAACTTACATGGTACAAAATGCTTCTGTGAATATGGTATTTGATCCTCAACCCAGCTCTTAAACTAGTATGGTGCTTATTTCAAGTTTACAGAATATGGATTAGGAACACAGGGATTCAATGACTTTTCTGATTTTCACAGTTATCAAGTGATGAAGCTGAAGACCCGCAAGGTTTTTTATTTTAAATTCTATGTTTTTCTCACTATGTGCTTGTGTTTCTGCCATAGATATGGGGCACTGAGTGGGCAGGTAGATTGAAAAGATGGAGAGAATGAATGAGGCGGCGAGAGAGAAAGAAGGAAAAAAGTGTGCAGAATAATAACTTATTTATATTTGTATCCGGCAAAGCAAGGAATATGATGTTGAGAGGAAACTACTTCAGACCCTAATGTCTATGAAGTGTTTAGCATCAGGGCCTTAGTCCTGCCTGACGACGCATGAGGCAAAAACATGACCTTGACTCCTGGCCTTTCCCCCACAGCCCAGGTACACACAGAAGTCTCTTGCCTTTCTGTCTGTCTGAATTCCTCTTGTATTTCAAAAATTTATTTCACAATTCAGGCAAAGCTTTGTAAGGAGAACAAAGCAAGGCATTTTGAACTACGATGCTCTAAATAAAACCTCGTTGGTTAAGACCATCGATCATACAGAGTTTGGAACACCTGTACTTCAGAGCCGATCAGGACAGCATTTTATTTTAATTTAAAAATGTTGACTTCAATCTAATGGCTTCATTGGCTTGTAACCTTAGAGATCGGCTATGTTTCTTGACACCCTCATAGCAACTGGGAGCTAGTAAGAAGCTTTTGGTCACAATTTTTAACTCTGTGTGTGTGAGAGAGAGAGGAGGGGAGCGGGGATTGATTTTCCTGTTTTCTTTCCCAATCAGTCCCCTTTAATGAGTCCCATATTTATGAGCTGTTTATTTCTATGTGTGATTTTAATACAGGGTCTTTCTTAAGGGGGCATTCAAATGCTCAGAGCAAACCAGACGCCATGGTGTACATAGATAGCTATCTACCTCACAATCTATGGACTCTTAGCTGGATCAGAAACCTAATTTTAGGATGAGATTTCAGGGGGAGAGATGGGTTAATGTTTGGCCCCCACTTATGCATGAAGACTTCCAAGGAACAGGGATTTTAGATCATCAGGAAACATACCTGACCTTACCAGGAAAGGAAGCTGCAGTGGATCTAGTTTCAATGTTGTCCTGTTTAGAAATTGAGTGGGATTGTTTTTTCACTCTGATTCTAAGAGTACTATGAGATTTTTCTTTTAAGTATGTTAATAAATATGATACAGCGAGTGAAAAAGCATTTCCTCATTAAGATAGAAGTTATGAGAGAGAAAGTTAAGAATGCTAAGGATCAATAAAACACAGTATCGAGAGGGACACCAATGGGCTTAGCAGGAGACAAGCAAGTGCGAATCTCCAAAAACCAGTGAGGTTGTGGGAACTGAGGCCACAGATGATGTAGGACCACAGGAATCAAGAAAACAGAATTAGGAGGCATTATGAGGGATTTAGGATAATTTTTAAAGAATATAGTGTTTTGTGACTTGATATTCATTGCATTGTATAGTTCTAGAATTTATTGATATTATTTTATATTAATTTAGCAACTTCATAACAAGTTGTCTGTAAGAACTTGCAAATTGCATGCTTAGCTGTTCAAGGACTTTATTTCCCTAGTTGGTAGAATAAGTCTATTGTAATTTTGCTCAAAAATACTTTGCTCCTAGGTTGACAGGTTGTTTCTACTTATAAGGGTCATAGTACATTTTACATCCCAAGCTAGAAACCAAGCCATATGACGTTCTCTAGACTGGTTGAAAATCAGAGGTTTAATCTCTGAGGAATCTGTATCAAAGAAATGTACAGCTGAAGGTGGAGAGTCTTATGTTGCAAACAATGTGATGAAGTGAGAATCTACATTCTGAATGGGGAGACTCATTCCACACGTGAATCTAAGAACAGTGGCAGCCAGACTACATCTCTCAGGTAGGAAAGTAAAGCCTTCTCTTTGGTGGAGGATAACCTAGAAGTATCGAGCATTTCAGATCAGCTGGTACAATGGTCCTGCCTGATCACTTTATATTGCAGAGATCTGGTAAACGAGCCAGCCAATGGATGCAGAACATCCAAGCAGCTTCTTAGCACTTCAGCTGAATATGAGTGGACAAAGAGCCAAGAAATATGAAGGGAAAAAAGTCCCATTACATGGAAGATAGATCACAAATAAACTGATGACAGAAGAATCTCAAAGAAACATTAAACAGATAGTAGAAAAAATTTAAAAAATTAGTAATTAATGTCTTCATATAAATAGTGAGGCTACTGCAACCTTGAAATAAGAAGAGGAGGCTGTAAAAAAAAAGAAAGAAAAGAACATAGAGTGCTCTTGGAAATAATAATAAGATAAATAATAACAAGATCTGAAGGATTAAATTATGAAATTGAGCAAATCTCCCCACAAGTGGAAAAAGGTACATGAAGTAAAAAGAGAGATAATAAAAAAGTTCCCTGTAGATTAACATTCAAAATATAGGGGTTTATAAAAGAGGCAAAAGAAATAAATTAATGATAGAAAACTACTAAGTAAATTATTTTCAAACTTTCTAGAATTTAAGGAGATAGTTTGTAGTTTGAAAAGGACCATTAAGAAGATCCCAGCAGGTAACTGGGCCCAAAAGGGTGATTCTAAAACTTAATGAAGAAAGAAAAAACACAGCTTTTTGTAAAAGGATTGGAAATCATAATTGCATCAGACTTCTCAAAACTAATTCTGGGAACTAGAAAAAAAACAGGGAGCAATCCCTTAAAAATTCTGGAGGAAATCATTCTGGGAGGATATATAAAATTCTCATGCCCACTGGAACTATCAGGTGAATGTACACGTAATTAAGACAATATCAGACATGCAAAGACTTAGGAAACGCGCCTGTTCTCAGCTCTTTCTCAGGGAGTTACTAGAATCTTTGTTCAGTCAGAGAAAGATGTAAATAAAGTGGGAGGCAGATCTGTGGTCCATGCAACCAGAAATCCTTAAGAAGAGAAAGGTACGCGGAAAAAAAAAGTAAATTAAAAAAAAAGATAGGGAAAAGAAGTAGATATAAAAGAAAGCAAATGATATGTCGTATAATATTATACAGGTGAACTATGATATTGACATAGTTTTAATCATGGCAAAATTCATTACTATTATGACCCAAAATTATCATATGGATATTGGGAAGCTGCCATGAAGAGTTGTGTGTATGTGTGTGTGTGCCCACACGTGCGTGCATAAAGAAGAGTCTGTAACAACATAAAAGAGGATAGATTTTCATCTTTCAGAGTAAGTCAATAGGTGATAGTTAAAAGTGCAAAATCAAGAATGTATACTTATATTCTTGATTTATTTATATTCTGGATGCATATTTAGTCATATGAAAGAAATGCCAAAAGAAACAGTTAAAATGATTGAAAGCAGTTGCCTTTAAGGAGTTGCAAAACTGCTTTTTCGGTTTGGATATTGTTATTACAAACCTTGTGCAACTATTTGTCTTTTTGTGTTTATAAATATGAAGGGGGAAATCTGAGGCAAGAGGGTGCCAGGCTGCTAGAATTAATAGTGAGGAAAGGGATCACAGGACTGGAGGCTGCATATAGACCTAGTTAGCCCTTAATCTGGACCTAGAAAAGCTTTCAGAAAGCTATTAAAACAAAGAGGGCAATGTTCATTAGCATTTGTAAAGCATATGGAATATGACAGGCACTTGGTTTAATATTTGCACATACCCTGGAAGGTGAAAAAAGATTAAAAGGGTGAAGAATCATATAAAATTATTATGAATGCCTCTGTGTCTTCACAAACTGTTGATAATTATTTCACAAAGCCTGACTGCTACATTTTGCTTGAACAGAAAATTTAAAAATTATTAGTAGCTGATTACTAATCAAAGCATTTAAAATACTTAATGAGAAAAATAAGCTTCCAAATTGCCCCCATAAAGTTGAAATATTCCACCAATGATTGCTAACTGAATATGGCAGTGGCCGTGTCGACCCACATGGACTCCACATTTGCAGCCAATAGGACAAAGGAACTACATATAAATGTATAAAAATTACTCATAAAAACAGATATGTTAAGCAGGTCTATTACAAAGGAAGAGGTAGTATCAAATTGCAGATTTGTTCTGATAGAAGAAACAACAGCATATGGAAGTCTGAAAACTTTATTTGGTGGGTATCAGAAAGGTTTTCATATTCTCTTCCTGAAACCGAGGTAGTCAGATCTTCCATTTCTTGACACCTAGCCAGTACCTGGTATATGGTGTCTTCTAAATCAGGGGTCTCCATCCTCCAAACTGGGCACCGGTACCGTCTGTGTCCTGTTAGGAACTGGGTGGGAGGGAAGCTTGCCTGTGCTCTGCCTCCTATCCCTCCCCTCACCCCTGCACCTCTCCAAGCCCCCAACCCAGTCCACAGCAGGAGGTGAGCAGTGGGGAGCAAGTGAAGCGCCTTAAGCTCCGCCTCCTGTCCCCCACCACTGCAAATACCAGTTCCTGGTGCCAAAAATGTGGAGGACCGTTGTTCTAAATGAATGATTAAATAAGTAAATAAATAAAATCTTGGAAGGTATTGTGAGAAGTCTAGAATCACAATGAAAGCAAAGCAGAGAGAAAAGGACCTATTCTATTTTCAAAGATGTAAGTTGTAGATATTCTATAGTCCTCGTTCTTGTCTCTTGAAAGTCTCACTATTATGAAATGGCTATTTATATCTAAATTATTCTTCCAGTTTCAGAGTTTAAGATCGTTTCCTTTTTTCTACCCACTTGTTTTTGGATATGGAAAGTGTCCTAGCAGAATGGATCACAGGCAGGCCTGCAAACTGGGCATGCTAGGGGTGTGCTATGCTTGGAACAATTTACCTCGGATATGTGCTGACATTTTTACAACTTCTTAAACCTGGTGAGAAGTCAGGTACATATCCAGAGTTTCAATAATAACTAGAAATAGCCAGAGGTTACAAAACCCTTGAGAATGACAAACCAAGTCTGTTTAAAGGATGGGGCAGACTCCTCAGATTAGGTTAGTATCCAAATGGCAAGGTTGCTTCATGGAAACTTGAGGGGCCAGGGGTCTTGGCTTGCCTCTGAGTGGACATGCCAGTGTTCTGCCTGGCGTATACAGCTGTCTGTGCGTGGTAGAGCACTTACCTTTTGTCTGCGTTAAGTGAACTCATGTCCTTCACCTGGTGTCTTCCTGTTAATCACAGAATCGTCATGTTTTTGACAACCATGAAATCCTATGAGTGAAGATCTTTCACGTATGTGAAGATCATTCTACCTTTCAACTTTTTCTTCTCTGGATGTGTAATGCCTTTTTTTAACAAGAGATTTTCAAGCTATCTAATCACCATTGCTTCCACATACGTGCCACTAATGTGTTCAAGCTTGTAGAAATTCTTGATTTTTTTCTTAACATTTCAAGTCACAATGTTCCAATAGAAAATGCATGATCTTGGACATCAGAGACCCATGTTCAGATTCACGTTTTGCCATATATTCTGGGTTCTTTTGAAGTTACTTTACCTCTGAGACTAATTTTTAAATGAAAACCATGGTAAATTAGAGAATAATCTACAATGCAGCTATGAGAATTTTATGATAATGTAAAATGTGTTGAGAGATATATCGGATATATAACAAACACTCCAGTGAAAGTTCATTTCTCTTTTATGCATATATTTATCAATATAGGATGATTCTTAATATCTCAAACTCATGCAAACTATTTATTCTTATATATTTACTCCAGGACTTAATGTTCAGTGATAAAAATAAGGCATGACAATTTACCACAGGGGTCGAGAAATGGTCTTATTAAGAAATATTGAAAAGAACTGTAAGGCACACTGTCCAAGGGTGATGATTTCATACATGACCATTTAGCTAAGCTGAAGCATATGTACCAGAGGCATCTTCCCTGTATGCTTCTAAGTTCGGACTGGCTACAATAAAATTTGTGCAGAATTTGAAAGATGGAGGTGAAACAGCAGTTACTATGCCTGGAAGGTCAGTGCCAGACCCCAAACATGGCTGCAGCTGACACATATCATAGCGAATCGACAGATATACTTGGCTGATGTCCAACAGCAACTAGGTCTGCAGCTCCTTCAGCTCTCACTAGATATTCTCAGCTTCTTTGAGACAATGGCCTGGCACACATACAACTTTTGTGAGGTCAAACGTACCTGCTTTGTGTGCAGGTCAATATGCGGTCAGGTTTAGATGCAATGAGTGATCACTGCGGGCAGTTTCCAATTTGTTTTGTGGGTTCCTGTTTATTCTTTCAGATTCCAATTTGTCCCTTCTTTCACCCATTTTATGCCAGAATTTTTGTGTTTTTTAGAAAGAGGGTAAGGGAGGGAGAAAGAGAGAGAGAGAAACAACAATGTGTGGTTGCCTCTTGTGCTCCCTTTTCTGGGGACCTGGCCTGCAACCCAGGCATGTGCCCTGACTGGGAATCAAACTGGCAACCCCTTGGTTTGCAGGCAGGCACACAGTCCACTGAGCCACAGAAACCAGGGTCATGCCCAGATTTTTATCTTAAGTGGATACCCTGCTTACATTTCATGGTTTCAGCCTACCCTAGACACAGTGACAACAGTTTTTCATAGATGTCATTACCAGCTCCCACAAGTTGGTAAGTTCTATAATAAGTCCCTTATTCCTTGTCAGCCATAGTTGTCCTTCTTGCCTGTTTGAATCATAACTGATATATGATAGAGTTACTTTTTCCAAAATAATATTTTTTTGTATTCACATAAATTATCTTTTCCACATCTAAGTCCCAATTGAAAAATTAATCATTCCACAGCCAATATAATGTAAGTACAATTTTTACATCCAATTCTTATTCACATCTATTATCCTTTTTCCCCCCTTAGAGAGTTCAGATTTATTGAATCATTATTATGTGTCAGAGGCTTTGCTAAGTAGCTTACATCACCTCATTTAATCTGCACAAAAATCTCTTAAGATATGTTACTATTACTATCCTCTTTAGAAATGAGCTAAGAACATTTCAGAGCTTGCCTGAGTTTCAATTTTTTTAAATCACTTTTGTTACTGAAACATACTTGGTGGCCCATTTGAAAGTCTACCAAACATCAATTTATGGAAAATAAGAAATGTTATTTACAAGGTAAGGGGACATCCCAAATTGCAGAAAGAGCAAATACCAGTAGTTAGGAAAACTATCGGTGAGTTGTGAAACTATATTTGATTGAAGGTCATACGTAGAGATAGAAAATGGTAAAGGCAAGATTCTGTAATCTCAGAGCTGAACTGTATACCACCACACATTTAGCACGCTACTAGTTGAGTCCGATTGTCATTTTTTACAAAAACCTGCTAGAATTTTGATTGGAATTATAGTGACTATACTGATCCATTTGGGGAGAACAGACTCTTAAAAGTACTCAAATGTTTCAGTCTGTAAACTGTCTCTCAACAAATTCTTATACTTTTAAGTATAGAGGATGACATACCTTTTAGTAAATTCACACTTAAGTATTTTATTCTTATCATTTGAATTACCCTTCCAGGACCAAAGAATTAGGCAATTTGAATAAAGTAATAAAACACATAATAATAAAATTAAACTAGGAAAGTTACTTAATGACAAAATTAGCCCCTTTGTAACTCTCTTATAGTAATATAAACAAACTCACCAAAATACAGAGAAGAGTAGATCACTGTACCCTAAATAAGCACACTGAACAACTTCATCAGATGGCTCTCCAAATTGAAAAGGCCTTAAATTAGTTCTTAGTGAGTCACTGGGTTGTGGCACTAGATGACAGAGTAAAAATAATCAAATACTAATGGGGAAATGAGAAAATTGGCTCCACAGGCCATTCAACTAAGATTGTCAAGAAAGCCAGCCACGTAAAAGGCTACACGAAGTTCTTAGATCAAGTCTGGAAATTGCAAGACCCATCGGAATACAAAGTGCTTCACCCTCTCAAAATTTGGCAACACTTATAAGGGATGACCTGGGGCTTAATACAAGCTTCTATGTCAGTGATTGCAGGGAAGGAAAGCATTTTGAGATTCTAGCAGCAATTGTAATATTATGACAATGAGAGAAAAGGAGATGGTAACTTTCATTATGAGCCTTAATATTCTACTCATTCAAATTAGAGTTTCCAGCATGAAATGGGTAGCTAATAGAAAGTATAGTTCACAGTGAATTGACAACATATACTTGTTCACCAGTGTCAAACTGGAAGCTATAGAATAATTATGCAGTAGCTGATTATAATTCTAGTATTAAAGATTTGGCAATAAAAAAGCAGGTGCTCTTTCTGCTGGACCCACTTATGAATTCTTGAAACTATCCGCAGGGTGGTAGTCGGGGCTTTTTGGGACTCTCAAAGTATGATACATTAAATAATTGGCCACAATCTTTCCCTGCATGCATTTTTTTCTTTTCCAGGGTCTCATCAGGGATGTTATATGCTTCTTTGCTACTGGACTTCAATCTTAGCTATGGGACTTGCTTGGTCAATGGCATGTGGGGGGAAGAAGTGACAAAGTGCCAGTTCCAAGTCTAGACCTTAAAGGCTGCAAGTGTTTTCATGTTCTTTGCACCTCTGCCACATTGTAAGAAAAGCTTCCTGGGTAGCTGTTTTCCCTTCAGCCAGATCCCTGGAGTGATGACATGTAGAGTGATAACCCTGAATGATAAGCCAGGGTTATCTAGACCTGCAGCTTCATGCAGTCAAGCTCAGCCTAGATCATCAACCTCACAACTCTAAAAATAAATGATTATTTTGTTTTATGCTTCTGAGCTTGGGGTTTGTTTGTTAAGCAGCCACACTGCAGCAGTAACTAACCCATACAAACTTGGTACTGGAAGTGGGGTGCAGCTGTAACTAAAACAAATACATGCCATTAGATTTGGGAATGAGCAGTGCGTGAAGATTAGGAAAACAGTATGGAAATTGAATTTTTTCTGGGAATTTACATCTGCAAAAATAACGACTCAATTGTAAAAAGGCAAAATATTTAGTTGAACTTTCACCTGCTATAACTTAGAAGATAAAAATTGTACCTCCTGAACTTGTAGTCTTGGGCAAGATGGTTTCTAAGCAAAATATGAAAAAGGTGAGCTGGTCTCTTTTAGCTGCATATAATAATATATTTCTACAAGAAAGGGATGAGATCAGAAAAGAATTTACCAGTTTATAAGCAGAATGTTATAAATCCAGAAATTGCTGGCTTTGAAAATTAAACTATTCCTCATCTTCAGCTTCTCTAGCCAATAAAAGATTCTCAGATTAAGATGTAGGATGGAAGCAAAGATTAAATCAATATTAGAATATGGCCTGGGGGCACAGAACAAATCAGTTTGGCCTTCATAACATTTGTTAAGATCTCTGAAAGAATTAAGGTGGTGCCTAGTAGAGCTCTCCTAACTACAAAAAGGGCATTGAAAAAGGCTTTTCTGATAGAATAAC
>VMDR010014374.1:0-23626 GCA_007922815.1 Macrotus californicus | reverse complement strand
AAGATGATGAAAATTTTGGAAAAACTATCTTTGAGTAGAATGTTTTGTAGAATATTTTAGAATGTACGTGATGGTACTTACTTTTTAAAGTTGGACTTCATGTATGAATTATAGTGCCTAGAATAGTCTTGTTATTTCGTTTACATTTGCCTAATAATAACAATTTACTCTAATTGAATCTTTTAATCGAGAAATACCAGGGCACTTTACAAGCATTAATTAATGCTCTCAACTCCCCAGTGCGGTAGGTAAGTGTTAGCCCTGTTCTATTAATGGGTAACTAGAACAGAGTTAAATGACTTGCCCAGGGCCACCCAGGAAGCCCAGGCTGGAAGGCCAGGAGAAACTACAGGGGCTGATGATTATCCCCTTGGTTCTTGAGGTGGAGGCAGGCCTGCATGTTGATTTATATGGTATAAGAGAAAGAGGAGAAAACTTGGAGATCCTCTAATCTTTGCTTCTTCGTTTCATAGATGAGGAAACTCAGTCACAGAGCACTGATGTGACTTCACTACCCAAGATAAATTTATTCATTCATTCATTCATTCATAAGTATTCACTTGAGCATCTGTCATGTGACAAGAATCCTTAAATTCTGGGAACACACTGAACAAAACAAAGGCCCTCTTCTTGAGAAAGTTAAATGAAAATGGGAGGAAGACAGTCAGTAAATTTTATCCTGTATCAGGTTGTAATCAGTGTTTTGGAAAGAAAATAGCCCTCAAAAGAGGAGAGGAAGTGTATGTTTGTTGGTGGGGAGGGGTTGCTCCTTCCTAGATGGTGTGCAATAAAGATCTCGTCGATGGTGAAACATTTGAAGAGAGAACTGAGGGGGCAAGACTTGCAGGTAGCTGGAGGAAGCTTTCCAAGTAGAGGGAACAGCATATGCGAAAGCCTTGAGGTACAAGAGTACTTGGTTTATAATGAGGAATAGTGAGGAGGCCTTACCCAAGAGAAGTGAGCATAGGGAAGAATCTTAGGCAATGAGATCAAAGTACAAAAAGGGGACAATGTTTTAGAGAGCCTGGTTAGCCACTGTTAAGGATGTCAGCTTTCACCTTGATTGGCATGTGAAGCCATGAGATAGTTTGGGAAGAGAAGGATTACTCTGGCTGTTATATGGGGAGGAGTCGGGGGGCACGGGGGGCGTGCATATAGGGAGGCCAATTAAATGGATAAGAGATGGCGCTAAAATTGAACATTGACCAAGATAAATGGCATGGAATAGGAAACACTGTTACAGACTGAACAGCTGTGGCATTTAATTCCAACTTCAAGGCACAAGCTTTTTTCCTTGCCATGGCAGTTATTTAATAAGCTGCAGAAGATTTAAAATAATTCCTTCTGGGTCATAGCAAGTATATCTGAATTTTCTCCAATGTGTGCTCTTTAAGGTACAGATGCCAAAAGATAGCCAAGGGGTGAGTTGCATCTTAGGTGTGGATGTACAAGTTACTCAGGTGAGACACGTTCTGAGAAACTGATTCTGTAGATCAAAAGAGAAAGGAAGGAAAGGAGTTGGTTATGGGCTGAACATCTCTGCTGGAGGCTTGTGATTACCAGGTCAGTGGACCTAGGTTCAAATTCCAGCTCTGCCTTGGAAGCTGAATGACATTGGGCAAATTAACCTCTTAGAGCCTCAGTTTCTTCATCTGTGAAATGGGGTTAGTAAAACGGGCTCATTCATTAGGTAAGATAATTCACAAGCTCAGATCCTTGAGGTAAAATAATTACCTACTATTTCTCAGTAGTAGTCAGACTCATTAAGATTAATTTTTATTATTATTAGGTTTATTAAGCAAGCTTTTCCATGGAAATGCTTATAAAACAAGTCACCTTTATACTTCAGCTTTCATTGGTTACTGCTGAAGAGCTTCAGAAAAGTTCAGCAAGAAAATTATAGGCCTCAGTAATTCTGTTGGTCCTTTGACATCAGGCCTTTTTAAGTGCGTGCTACATTATAGAGCCTAGGATTCTTAAATAGTGAGTCATCGTCACTTAGCAAGAAGGTTCTTTGTGAATGAATACCTCAGATAGGAATATTTTCAGCTGCATGTAACAGAAAGATATGTCAACAGAGTCTTCAGTGATAAGGATATATAATTATTTTTCATGTGAAGGAGTCTGGCAGAGGTTGGTAGACCAGGAATGGTGTAGTGGTTCAAAGATCAGAGTCCTGTGCCTTCTGTATCTTACAACATTATCTTCTTAGTGTGTTGGGTTTTCACTGTCATGCTTTTATCTCATAGTCACAAAATGGTTGCTCACTTCAATCACCTTAGCCCCAGACCTTGCATCCTCACAGTAGCCACATTCAGATAAGCAGTGGCTGAGAAAAAGATGTTGCCCTGACCAGGCTTGCTCTTTTAAGGGAAGCCCCCAATAGACATCCCCCCCATTTCTCGTTGGTCAGTATAGGACCACATGGCACTTTTAGACCATTTTGTTTTATCATTGAAGGGAAAGGATTACCATGAGTCCTTCTGTATAGATGAGGGGAGCATGCATTCCATAAGATCAAGATCTCTTTGCTTTCTCCTGAACACAAAAGCAGGATCCTCTGAACAGGTGAAAAGTGCACGTGGGGGTGGGGGCAGGGGCCAGGGAGGACAGCTGGGCAGGGGAGTGTCTGAATCAGAGTGTGTGCTGACGGTTCCGAGAGTGACAACGAAGGTGAGATCGTTATATTTCCAAGGAATAGGAACCTAACCTGGTTCCTTGGAGGAACAGGAATCTACCCATGGTGGCTGGTATGGTGGGAAATGAGGCTTACACATAGGCAGGACCAGGTGAAGAGTTTGGCTCTAACTCTAAAATGGGAAGCCTTTGGAGGGTTTTAAATATGAGAGTAACAAGATTTGATTTATGTTTCAAAAAGATACTTCTGGCTGCTGAGTGGTTAATGAATGGGAATGGCAAGAGGAGAGACAGGGAGGTGGATTAGGAGGCTGTTTCGGGCAGCTGGGCAGTCTAGGGTGAGATGTGGGCTAGGACAATATGCTATTCAGTCATCATATTTGTACCCCCAGTGATTCCCTCCTCCTAGTGTTTTTACCCTTGTGTAGTCAGCCCCCACATTTTACCAAGGTTAGTTATTGTGACCAGTAGAATACAGCAGAAGTGATGTTCTGTTGCTTCTGAGATTAGGTTATAAAAGACTATGGCTTCCACCTTGGTCTCTTTCTTTCTCGGGTCTTTCACTCTGGGAGAGGCAGGCTACCATGATATGAGCTACCCTAAGGAGAAGCCCATGTAGCAAGGAACAAAAACCTCCAGCCAGGTGCCAGCAAGGAGCTGAGCCATGTCAGCAGCTCTGTGTGTGACCTCAGAAGAGGACCTTCCCCAAGTTCAGAGATGCCTGAAGCCATGCTTGACAGTTTGCAACCTCATGAGAAAACTCTGGCCCACAACCACCTAGCAAAGTCCCTTCCAGGTTTCAGACCCTTAGAAACTATGTGAAATAATAATACGTCCTTGTGGTTTTAGGACACTGTATTCTGGAATGATTTATTATACCACAATAGATGGCCACCACAGGTGGTAGTGGTGGAGATGGAGAGCATTAGATTTTTAGATAATTTGATTCCTATGGATTCAGCAAGAATTCCTGACAGATTATGTAAAAGGACCGAGAAAAAAAGTCTGATCAAAGTTAGCTTTCTTATTTTTTACTTGAGAAACTGGGAGGTTTTCAGTGTCATTTACTGAGATGAGAAAATTTTGATAGAAAACCAGGTTTGTGTAACATAATCAAGAGTTAAGCTATGGGGCATGTTAGATTTGAGATGCTGGCTGTTTCTCAGGTGGGCATCAGCGATGAGTCTGGAGTTCCGGGGAGAAAGTAGGAATGGAGCAATAGATTTAGAATCTCTAGAACAAAATATATGTAGATTTGAAGACTGTGAATCCTGACGAGATAGCCTATAGTGAGAATGTAGAGAAGAGAGGGGTCCAGGACATGGCCATGGGTCCCTCGACATTGCTGCTCTTATTGTGGATGTTGACCAGAGAATGAGCAATTAATATCTATCTTAAAACACAGCTCACTTTACCAATGAAAATGCAAAATGTGAATACGTGTAAGTGTTAAGTTGTCCATGCTGGGCCTATTCAATATTGAGCATTCCTATAGAGAAACCTTTTAAACCTCTTTATGGCGTGGCATTTGTGCACTGTGGGTGTGTGTAAAGATTGCTATGGGACCTTAACTCTTGAACTTCCTGACACTTGGTGTATTTTCATTTGAAACCTTCCTATTATTGTATGACCATAAACTTAAAAGTTAAACATGTATGGTTTTGCACAGTGGCTTCCAATGTGTTGAATTTCCAAGGAAATGTACCAAGGTATTGGCTATTTATGAGTGTAGAGAAATCTGAGGAAATGTATTTCCATTTCATAGTCCATAGCAAGTTACAGCCTTTAAAAAATAGATTCACTTTACTTCAGGCGACTTGCTTACCCTGAGTTTTCCTGAGAGTGTTGGTACATGTATTCCTGAGGGCTCTTTTATAAACGGTGTGGTGTGCCAGAAGGTTGTCACCCCAAGGCTCCTTAGAAACAGGCAGTACAGGAGATCTTTTGCCCTGAGAGTTTACTTAGGGAAACCTAAAAGCATTTGATGTCAATTTCCACTACATTGAAAACTTTTAATCTGAGAGATGCAAAATTAATACAGCATGTTTCCAGTGGTCAGGAGGATATATGTCCAATGTATCTTTTTTTTAACATTTTTTTTATTGTTGTTCAAGTGCAGTTCTCTGCCTCCCCCCCACACCACCACTCCATCACTCCCCACCTCCTTCCCCTGTTTCCATGTATCTTGTAAAGAGAAAGATAAAAGTAGTATTCAGTTTCTTGTATTGGTAGAATAATAGGACTGAAACATACCAGAACTTCTTGAAAGGTGAGTGTGACCACAATCTTTTTCCTTTTCTCTCTGGACGTTTCTTTTTCCTGTCTCAAAGAAACTGAGTGCCTAGGGCATGAAGACTTGACTTGGCTTTAAGGTTACAATTTGTGCTTCCTTTAAGAATACCCCCCTCACCAGGCCCTGTACGTCAATCATGATTGTTACCAGCAGGTGGCAACAGTGAGTGCAATAGAATGAAAAACCCCAGGTCAGGATCTCTGCAGATAACTAGGAAGGGTGGCATGCCACTGTATGCAGAAGAGAAAGGGCTGCTATTTATTTAAAAGAAGTGTGCTTCACCACTGTATCCCATCTCTTCTAAAGCTCATTTTCTTCCTTCCACCAGCATTGATCTGGACCAGGTCAGTACTCTATTAACCAGAGGGAGGTCCTTTTAACAGCCTGTAGATTTTTTCCTCTACATCAAGGGGAGGGTGGTTTGCCAGCATTTGTTAAAGAGTTCTCATTTTCTGACTTGCCTGCCCCTATGGGCCTCTTAAAACAACTCTGACAGCAAGTGGCAAAGAATAATTTATTACTTAGAAGACTTAGTGAGAACCAACTAATTTGACCCTGTTAAATGGAGTATCAGAAGACCAGGAAGGGATGACTGGGTTATTTGGCAACACACAAGAACGACAGAGCCCATTGGTTTTAAAGACCAGTAGAGGGGTCACTGACACGGACTCCAGCTGGTTGGTGAGGAGTCCTATTTCTCTGTGATGCCATCTTAGAGGGAACTGCTGTTCCCCTGCAGTGGTTTCCATGTGGTTTCAGAGTGGACATGCTTGGGCTTGTTATGTGCACATTGAAGGTCTGAACCTCTCTTTCAACCCCAAGGAGCAAGGTTATTTGAGGAAGGTCAACCGGGAGTGAGTGCTTTTTGAGGGAACATGTGCTCCATAGGGATGCAAACCCTTGGAAGGACATGCTTTGCAGGCTGTGCGTGAGACAAGCCATGAATGGATGAGAGTGAGCTCATCCTGTGGTTGGGTCTCCTTGGAGCTCAGAGTTGGCTTGGAGACTCAGTAAGTTAGTTAGGACTGAGCCATGACAATGCATCAAGGGAAATAAATACAAAAATGTGAGGACACAGTCGTAGACACAGCCTTAGGGGAGCAAGTGTAAAAACGATCCCCTCATTTTCCTCTGAAAGCAAGTGTGTGAGCATTTTGCAGAAGCCTCCTGTCCTCCATCCCACTTAGAATCTGAGCTGTTAGCAGCTTCCTGAGGTGCAGTTCTTGTCATCCATGAGGCCTCTTCCCACTTCACTGGTTCTCTAAGAACAATTCATATGTTTAAAAGGGAGGATTGGATTTTTCTCACCACCCAAAACAGCTCATTGTAGGACCTTGGGCAATAGCTTTAGTCTTGCTTGTCACTGACATTCTAAGTTTTTGGCAAGTTATAAAATATTTGCATTTCCATTTAATCATCAGCCAAATAGGGTAATCATCTTGCCTTGAAGGCTATACAAAATATATAATAATAATAATAATAATAATAATAATATTAATAGCTAATTACAACTATCACTTAGTCATGTTCTAATTGCTAGACCATGTGCCCTCCTCCCCACTCATACTCCTGACATTACTGATAACCCATGTCTGGCTCTACTTTCTTTATATTCCAAAGCACTTACCCATTAATTATGGTGTCTGTTTATTGACTTAAGATATGTAAGTGCAAGAATTGTTGTTTGACTTTTTTTCTCAGTGGAGTATCCCAAGATCTTTAAAAGTGTTTGACATACAGAGGCACTCCAATTAATATTTGGTAAATGAGTGACAACAGTTTGTACCTACCTGCAGCTTTTGTCCTGCAGGTAGGTACACACACCACACATACTCAGACACACTCATACCAACGATATGGTAATTATGAATGACTCTTATCTGTCCATACAACTAGACCTGGCAGACTGTTTATTTGGAATAGCTTAGTAGCCTGCTTCCTATTACTTTATGTATTGAAGACATTAAAACCATATTTCTCTTAAAATATTCCTAGATTTTGATGTTTCGGTCATATTGACCATCTCATAATTATTTCATATTAGAAAAATAGTACTCTCTAAAAATATGTGGATCATGAAATATGCTTTTATAATATAAAAATATTTTCTTTTATAAAAATAGTTTCAGAAAAAAGAAGTTATCCAACTTATATAAATATACATTTCTTATTATACTACCTTTGTAGTTAGTTATTAACAACCTCATCAGGATCTACAGTGAATCCCTGTATGTGTGTATGAGTGTGAAATGCATATGAGAGTTTGTGAGAGGTGTGTGTATGTGAGTGTGTGGGTTGGTGAGTACATGAGTGTGTGTGAATGAGTATATGTGTGCAAGAGGGTGTGTGGTGAAGTCTGTATGGGTACCTTGTTTCGGCTGTTTATCTGTTTCAGGTCAGGTTGCAGACATTTGTATTGACATCATTGGCCCTTAAAATACCCCAGAGCCTAATCATTGCTTCTGCTGTTCTAGGGAGGATAATGTTGGAGTACAGACTGACCAAGAACCTGTCCAGATATTATGCAAATTTAGCCAAGAATCAAGTCCAGATCTTTGAACATAATGAATAACTACGAGGAAGGCAAATGCAGTGCGTATATCTACACCAGAGAATGGCATTATTGTAAGTAGTGATGATTTTGAGTCTTAATTGTAATGTCTCAACTTTTTCAAATTGATCAACAGCAAGGGGGCATGGAGGGAGTTTGCTAACCTTGGCAAGGTCTTAGGTCCTCGTGTAACCCCCCGATTCTGGATTGCTTTGAGCAATAGTGGAACACGTAACAATGCTTACCATTATGATGCTGTTTTCTCAGACCAGGTAACAGAATCATCTGAAGGGGATTAAACAGAATAGGGAAAAAGAATCATGAAGGAAAATCACCTTCAGCTTAAAACTAAATATGGTGACATCTAATGTCAAAGAGGGTGCTTGCAGTGTGTCAAACTGGTTAACCACTGCAGCAGTCATTTTCAAAACCAAACCATCTGCTCTGCCTCCATATTAGTTTTTGTCTCTAGCAAATGCCCCTGGGGCTTTTGGGATGATTCAGGCTATTTTATGTAAGTAATGGGTGGGTGGCGAGGGAAATGGGCTTTCTGACAAACAGTCGTCAGAACTGTCATTGAATTCCTAGTAAAGGGATCTGAACGTTTTGGTTTCTTTGATGAGCCCATACTTTTGCTTCTTGCCACTTGCCAACATATTTCTAGAATTGGGGGAATAAATGAGTTTGGTTTCAAAGTTTATAAAATATTTTGTGAACTTCAGAGGGAAAATCAATGTGGTGGAGTATCATTACAAAGTGACTTACTAGGAATATTAAACCAGAGTAAACAAATACTGTGCCTGAATACAATTTTAATTAGTAAGGTCTTAATGAAAGGCTTAATAGTCACTGAATTTACATTCAAATTTTATAGTAAGTATATGGCAGCTTTTGATATTATGCAAAAGAGCGTTTAGAATAGTTGCCAAGTTTTTCTACATTTGCCTAACTGAGATTCAAAGAACTGGTATACATTAAAGTTAGAAAATGTGGCACATGGTTACAAAGACTGTAACTTTCTTTTGGTTTTCCATTTTTTAGTGGCTCTGATGATTTGACCAAAAGTACTTGTTAAATAGAACATAAAACACATGTGACAGGCTTCATCTCCCTGTATCATGCAATTTTAAATGACAGTTATGATTTTTTCCACCTTCAGGTAATATATGCTCTGTTATGGAAAACATAAGTTTTTTAAAAGTATAAAAAGTAGAACACTGACTCAGAAATTAGCATTGTTAATATTTTAATGTTTCTTTTCTGTCTTCTACTACATTTTATATAATCTGTCATTTTCTGTTTTTTTTTTTACTTCATGCTCTTGCTATGCATATTATGCACTTCATGTATTGCTTTGCATATTATGAGTTCTTCCTAAATGTATTTTGTAATATCCAGTCAGAATGGATCACTAATAGCACAAATGACAAAAGGCTTTCCATGTTTTAACAATGTTGTTTAGGAAAAACATACTTTAGATAATGAAAAAACGAGGAAACCTAAAAATCAAAGCTTCATTCATTATTGGCCACTACTTTGCAACTGTAAGGGCCCATTACATGTCTCTTGGCTTCTTGGTTCTCCTGCGCTCTTATGACAGAAGTTTAAAATTATCATTCAGACTTGGGGAAGACAGTTTTGAAAGGGGGACTTCAGACTGGGAGGCTTACTGCGAAATCAAACCACCAAGAAAAACACAAATGCATGGATGTCCTGGAGAAAAATTACGCATTTCAGGTTTCCCGAATTAATGTTAGGCCTGAAGGAAGGCTAACACTGGTCAGCTTCTATGGACTAATTTTTGTACTATGATGATAATGTTAAACAAAATGGAAATATTCCCCATATCCAGAACACACGCATATACCGCAGTTTTATGGCTTAGTAAATAAAATATGCTACTTTTCTGAATTTCTCTGTTTTATCTGTGATAATCATCTACATTTTCCTTCTGATTTCATTTGCTTTGTGGAGGCAGGAGAACTATTAACGCAGTTTTTCAGTCTGTTGAAACTTTTGAACACCTTTGAACATCAGTATCCTTACCTTTCAGGATATCATATAACTCTTGTTTATTTAATGCGGGCGGGGGGTGGAAACCAGAAAAATAACCTCTAACCAAACACCAACACGACACTCTGAGACCAGACTTTTCTCGATGCTGTTTCTGAATCAGTCAAAGTAACACAGGGTTAATGGGATAGTTTAGCTGCTGAGGGAGCATTCTTTTTGTACCCAGGACTTTAAGAGTTTTGGATTTGCAAACTCTGGCCTGTCCACTCAGTCCCCTAAGTTGATATTCTAGAGCTTCAAATGCACTTTTGAGTTAAACAAGATAATTAATTGTACTGACACAATTGAGAGGTACATTGATCTTTCTTTTTTAGAGTTATGATAAAAGACACTAGTCATGAGTTCCTGCTTCAAAACCCTTTTAAGGTTCCTGTGAAAATTTCAGACCTGGGAGACACCTGAACCGTCTCTGACCTGTCCACAGCAATCCTTATTTTCCAAAGAGTAAAGACTTTGTTGTACCTGTGTAATTATAATAGCACCTACTATTCCTCTCAAGAGCTTCTGGTTTGAATGATAAATTATATAGCTACCTTGTTAATGAGGGTACTGAACCTCAAGCCTTGAAAGAACTCCCCAAGTTTTATAACTAGACCAGACTAAGTTTATGGCAAAATAGTGATGAACTCTCTAACTTACAAACCAGAGGTAAATTTATTTGACTGATGCTATTCATGATCTCATGTAAATTGAATAAATGCAAAAAAAACTCTAGATTTTTGACTGAGTTAGCATGCTTAGTGATGCTTAGTGATACTCTCACTTTGAGAACCTGCAACATACAGTGCTCAAGTGAGTTTTTCATGTGGTGAAGGTAGAGATGTGAGGATGCCTCTTCCCCTGCTGTAAATGTTTATTTTTCCTTCTCAGTGTACAATCAATTTTATGTGTGCCAGAGTTTTCTTACAGTAAAAATTACAGAGGTGGAGTGGAAAGTTAATTTGAAATACAGAATTTATGGAAGAAGGTAAGGTGATGTGGGGTTGGCTTGGTCATTTTTTTCATCAGGTGGCAAAGGGACCACTCTGGAAAACTGTCCAATTGGAAGGAAGAAAATTGCTTCTGCATATATGCTCTAGTACCTTGCTACTCAAAACATGTTCATGATTCATCAGCACATCTGGAGATTTCTGGAAATGAGAGGTAGGAGATGTTGGAGCTCCTGTGAGAACTTCTGAACTTGTTCTTGGTTGACTTTCTGTAGTGAGTGATCGCAAAGGAAACTGAGTCACTGAATTGGAGGCGGCACCCAAAGTGTACCTTGATATGGAGGGAGCATCAGAAAAAGTAATAATGGCAAAAAATCTTTCCCATTGATATATTAGATTCAGAAAGTCTCTGCTTTCTAATTACTATGAAGGAAGATTAACGTTTACAAATATGTTGATCTGAACTAGTTCCGTTTTTCTAAACACAGTAAAATCCTGAACCAGGAATCTTCCGAGTAGGGAAGACCTACATCACTCTCTTTCCTTTGGAGAAATCGGTAACTAGAAAGTGATGGGAAACCAACATCAGGTAAGAAAATAGAGGAAGGATGATGGGTTTAAAATCATGAGGAAAGCATCATGTCAATCAGAGAATAATTTATCTCAACAGTTGCTTAAACCCAGTTGGTAAAAATGAAGTTATATATTGATGAGCATCATTGAAATCAGATTCACTTAGAAGTTCTGAAGGTAGATTTACTAAGAATTATGGGTAGCGTTATTTCAAATACTTTGAGTTTTCCAGGACTAATTATATCCAAATGATATGATAGTGGCATTGGATTCTCATTTTCTTCTTCAACAACAAAATGAGAAGACCATTTTCCTGTAAAATACATATTAAAAACAATTCTGTGTGAGTCAAGTAAAATTACCTTTGCAAGTGTAGCAATGGTGAGTCACTATTTTAAATTACTTGTCAACTTTCAAAACCCTGTGGTTGCTATGAATGACATCGCCTTTCCTGGAGCATGCCTGGAAGACAGCCCCAAAGAGCACCATTTTCTCACTGCCTTTTAAGAGGCTGAGCTTTCAAATGCACTTTTCCTTTGTGCACCTGCAGTTTTGAGTCAACAGAAATTGCCAACCCATGGTGATAAGCTCCATATAAATAATTAATGACATGGAACTAATTACTCTTGCATTAGGCCACCTGCACCCTCAAAGCTCAAGAGCCCCAGGTGTGAAAATTGCAGGGACAACTAATTGTGAGCAGCATTTCATCACATAAACCCTTCAGAGGAGGCCCTCGCTGTTTCCTGCTCACATTTTTTCAGGGTTCAGCAGGCAGAGCATGGGTGGGACTGGCTGCATTTATAACTATCTCAGAAGGTAAATCAGACAACACAGTGACTCTTGAAAATCGAGCCCTTAGAGGCCACCAGGAGGTAATAGGGATTAGGTTTAATTAAAGGAAAATATGCCTTGAAGGGTAGGGTTGGAACCTCTTGCAACAAACCGTAGGTGACTACACTTGGGTATGAGAACTTTATTTCATTATCCAAGTAGGTTCAACCAGAGGACTTCAGGATTTTAGTCTCCAAATATGTATATGAATACATATATATAAAATATATACATAATTTATTATATATAATGTTTTACAAATGTACATCCTTTTGATGGGGATCTTTCTTTTGATGCATTTGGGGTGTGTGTGTGTATGTGTGTTTGTGAGTGTGATGTAGACTCCCTCAATTAAGATCTTAAAATCTTGTATAAAAGAAATCTAAAGAAAAGAGCTGTATAGCGCAACAATTTTCAACCTTTTTATCTTATGGCACACACAAGCTAATTACAAAGATTCTATGGTGCACCAAAAAATACATTTTTTTGCAGATCTGACAAAAAATAGGTATAATTTTGATTCATTTACACCAGGTGGCTTTTGTTGTATTGGCTGTCATCATTTTTTCATCTGACAGTCCAAGAAACAAAGAGGTCAGTGCCCCTGCCTAAGTAGTCAGGTATTGCATGTTTGAACAGTTCTTGTGGCACACTGGTTGAAAATCGCTCACATAAGGCCTGCTGGTTGAACACCTGTAGAAGTTCTCAGGCTGTCTCGTAGAACCTTCGTTATTATTCTGTGTTGGCTTTGGAATGAGTAAGAAAGGAACAAAAAAAAAAAACCACCATTAGAGTTACTACCTCTAGCAACTTCAAATTCACCGATTTGGCTTGGTGCAAAGCTCCATCTGAAAATCTGGCTCCTCAATTATTGATAGTTTCTTACCAATTATGATCCCTGTCTCATGGTTTGAAGGTGAGTTGAGCAAAGGGACATTTATGAAGTGACAGAATTAAGGGTTTTAAAAGTCCTTGGAAAATATTCCAGCCCAATTATATATCTTCCTTTTTATACACACCCACATACCCTCTCTCTCTGAATTAGATCATGGAATACCTGTTGTCTTCATCTTGTGAGTTAAAATTTTTTTTAAAGATTCCTTTTTGGCTTAACTTTTTTATCCATTCCTTTTCCTCTCCTTCTACCTGAAAGTGAGGTTAACAAGCTACAGTTTTCTTTCTCATTATCATATTTAAATTTATGTTTTAATAAATATACACTGATCTCTAATCATTTTTAAATTAATAGACTTTTTGAGCAATTTTAGGTTCACATAGTGATTGATTGGAAAGGACAGAGATCCCATGTATCCCCTCAACACCCCTCCTTCAGTTTCTCCTGTTATTAACATCTTGTGTTAGTACAGTACATTTGTTACAATTGATGAGCCAGTATAAATACATTTTAAAATCCTCACCTGAGGATAGATATATTGATTTTAGGGGGGGTGTGGGGGGGAAGAGAGAGAGAGAGAGAGAGAGAGAGAGATTGATGTGAGAGAGAAATATTGGTTGTCTCCTGTACGTGCCCCAACTGGGGATTGAACCCTCCAACTTAGGTCTCTTCCAGGACTCGAACCTGCAACTTTTTGGCGTATGGGACTATGCTCCAACCAACTGAGCCACCTGACCAAGGCTATAGATACATTATTATATTTTTAACTAAAAGCCATAGTTAGGCTTCTCTCATGTTTTGAATTCTATGGGGTTTGGCAAGCATATCCACCATAACAATACCATGCAGAAGAGTTTCACTGCCCTAAAATTTCTAATCTTTTTTTTTTTCCAAAGTAAGAGATATGTTGCAGTCAACTGCCTGGGAGGATTTCCCCCATTCTTTCTTAAGGGTTGTGTTGTTTTCCACAGCCTACTACTCTGCCACAGTTTATTCAACATTTCCCCTTGTAGAGAATTCACATTATGCTCTGTGCATATTCTGCTTTTACACCTACAGGATTAACTCCCAGGAGTAGGGCTGCAGCATCAAAGACTATGTGTAGTGTTACATTTAATAAGCTTTGCCACGTGGCTTTTAAAGATGGCTGCATCAAGTGACATATCCAAAGGCAATATGCAAGTGCT
Organism: Macrotus californicus; assembly: GCA_007922815.1. Classification (NCBI taxonomy): domain Eukaryota; kingdom Metazoa; phylum Chordata; class Mammalia; order Chiroptera; family Phyllostomidae; genus Macrotus; species Macrotus californicus. Next base: position 9,654 of record VMDR010014374.1, on the reverse strand, counting down.
TTTATGACCCAGTCCCCACCAATAGTAGGTGATTTTTGACACTTGGTATTTTTAAACACTTGGTAATTGTTGTTTGAGAAGGACTCATAACACACTAGCTACTCATGTTGGCTCTGAATTTTGATGGGGTTAGAGTTCCAGCTCTGTCGCTTTCTGCACAGCAACCTCAGGCAATTCACTTCACCTGATGGTACCTCAGTTTCCTCATCTGTAAAATATGGATGGTAGTGATTCAATTACATCATAGGGCTGATGGGTGATTAGACAAGATGATGTATACCCCCAATAACAGGCTTAGCTTGTGCCTGGCTTGGACTAAGTGTTCACTTAATGATCGTTGTTATCACTGCAGAATGTTACAGATTGATCATCAGACACTGTGGCAATATCCAGGAGTAATGCTTCATTATGATATTCCTGGATATATTGTGGGTTTCTACTGAATTTGATGTTAATTAGGTGAGATACAAAGCATTGCAAATGTTCCCTTAATGCCAAACCACAGAATAAAATGTTCCTCTGTAAATGTGCAAAGTAAAAAATTAAGTTAAATCCAGGTTTTCATAGAACCTTGTTTGATTTAAGCACAAACCTATTGTCAGGGCTGAAGCTACCATCTTGGCATATCGAATTTATTTAAATGCTACTTCTTCCTTTTCAATATTTAAAAATAAAATAGAAGTTGTTACTATTGAATTATTAAGTAGCCTGTTTCTCTTCAGACTGTATTTTAAATCCTTTATTTAGGCAGTCTGGAGACTGTGCCTCAGGGCATATCACTATGTTCCCTGTGATTCTTTGGGTCCAAGACCTTTTATCTGATTCTTACCCTTTCCCATGCGGTTTTCTGTTGGTTTTCGGTTTTGCTACTCTCTCACCAAGAATTTGTCCTTATCAGAAACTGGGAGCATTCTTTGGGGAGAAAGAGGAGGGGAAGGAGATAAGGGAAATGGAAGCCTCACCTTCCAAGAGCCAGAAGGTCAGTGACAGTCAGGTGACAGGCAGGTGTTCCATTGTAGCCCCTGGTGAAGTGGTCCCTCCCTTAGACGAGAGTTCTCCTGATGGGTTAAGAAACTGTGAGTGCCTGATAGTAAGGTTTCTGCTCTCATGCTGGACAATGTCTAGTTGTGACAGAAATCCAGTTATATGGAGTAAAGATCTTGAAGAATTGTGAGGAATTTTGCCTGCTTGTCTGGGGCTTTTGTTTTGTACTGAAGCAGGAACTGTGGCTGATGAACTGGATGACCAAGTTGGTATACCTGGCCTGCTGGGGCAGCCCTTATTTCTGAAAAGTCAGAGCATGTTTGACAAAGGAGTTTTTATTAACTGCTGTAAGTAATGACAGACATTGAAATTTCTAGCACCTTTTCACTATTTTATGGGATTTGAGTAAGAGAGTATTCTAATTAAAATTGGTGTTGGCATGAAAATCAATAAAGTTCAGTTTCTGAACAGTAAAATTGAAAATTAGATAAAAAAAAAAAACAACAAATTCTAGCCAATTCTTATACGACTCCATACCAAACAACAATTTATGTCCTAGATATTTTAAATTATTAATTCAGTAATATCTGCTCAATGTCCATGGTATGTAAACAATGGTAAACAAAAGTATAAAAGGCCTGATCCAACTCCCCTCTAACCTTACTATTCAAAATGAGAAATGCAACATTTGCCAATCACTTCAATATACATGAAACTGTGAGCAAGTAGAACTGACCCTAAGTAAGCGTGAGAAGAAGGAATAACTTCTGTTTGGAAGGTGACCAACAGTGTCACGTGGGCAGAGAAAGGGAGCCAGACTTTGAAGGACATAGACTCCAACGTTATCAGTGAGAGGAAGCCTTCCCAAGATGCAGCTCTTTGTGGCTGAGTGTATGAGGAACGTTCTGGAGAGAGGGACTAGGTTGGTTTGCATCCCATGTGAGTGAATTCAGTCTTAAGCTCAAATAGTCCCTTTTGTTGTCCTTTCATCCAAATAAATTTGTGAATCAGTAAAAAGAAAACTCCTCGTCATACCATGCATCTCTATGCTGACAAAGTCTGTTCACCCAAATCCAAGAAAAATGATGGGCAGCAGCTCTCAGATTGTGGAAGGGACCTCGGACAACAGTGTGAAAAAAATGGACTTCCTTTCTAGAGCCCGCAGGGAATTATTGAAATGTTTTGGGCAGGCAGGGTGGAATTGCCAAAGATGAGACAGTCCGTAAGAGATTCAGAGGAAGAAACAAGACTTGCCAGCTATTTATATGGAAGGGACAATGAAATAAGAGAAACCAGAGAGGAATCTGAGATTTTAAACTGCTGTGGGTTGATCGAAAAGTAATATAATGATTAAATGCTTGAATTGTGCTGTGTGTGGTTATAGATTGAGTCTCATTTTCCTTACTTCCTAAGAGTGTAACTTTGAATTTTTCTTACCTTTAAAGTAGAAATCCCTATTGAACCCATATTATAGAGTTGCCTAAACAAATCTGTGCTCCAAAACTTTTAGTTATATTATTAGGAAAGTATGTTAGGCAGGAAAGCTTAGATATTCTCACCAAAATGCTCAACTTTCTTCCATTTGTTAGAATCAGTATAGCAGGGGCAGAAATCAAAATTAACATGAAATAGTGGGTCAAACTTTGCCTTGTGTTTTTGTTTGTAAATTGTCTCTAGAATGCCATAGATGATTTGTAGAAATTCCAGTAGTGAGGGGTAGGAAAAAAAAAAGGACAAGAATAGTAGGGTGGGACATCCTGAACTTGGGCAGAGAATTTTACCAGGAAAGTCATGTGTGATGGGGGAATGGGAAACAGGCAGGAGGAAGCCTGGACCATGTATGTACTCATTACACTGCTTATTTTGGAAAAGATGTGGAAAATTGCATGCAGAGTTTGAAAATGATTGTCCCAGCTCTGATTCACTAAAGAAGTCACTCTCAGCCTCATCGACCTTGGCATTTTTTCAGAGGTCTTGTTTTCACATAATTTATAAAGTTATAACATGTGGTTGAAAGTTTCTCTGGCATATTTAGAAATGTCAGGGAGGGCAGTTCTCACCATTTCACTCAGCCTGCCTTCAGTTCCTGCCTATGTTTTAATTCAGTATTTATTGTGCTTAGAGCAAAGAAGGGCTCCAGTTTTATGTGCTATGGACCACAAATCTGGAGCCCTCTGTAGATTTAGTTCCTGTTTTGTCTGCCACCTGTTTCTCACCTGGTCAGTTTTAAATAATGAAGAAACGCTGTGCTGTGGACTCTGAGAGCATCATTCATCTGGCCCCTCACATTGGTTCTCTTCATGTTCTGGGTCATAAATGGGGAGAGGTTTTCAAATGCTTTGAAGAAAAGTCATCAGGTTGGGTGTATTGTGGAACCTCACTTGGCTTCTTTCCCTTATGATTTGATAGCATGAAAAGGAGGTGACTTGTGCAAAGGGCCTGAATTATTCCTAGGGAGTTGCATTTAACATGCTCTTCCTTAAAATCTGCATATATCTCATATTGGCTTGTTGCTCCTAGAGCTAAGTAGAATAAATCCATTCCCTCTTTTGAATTAAGAGAGATGAATTTGGAGGCCCTCATGCTCTCATAGCTCTCCTTGTTTCTTTTTTCTTTTACAAGCTAAATTTCCCCAATCCCTTCAATAATTTCTCATGCTACATGGCAAATGCTGTTTTATATTTCCTCTTTCTAATGTTTGAAATCTATAGGTAATTAACAATACAGTAGTATGTCTTCAGCATAACTTATCTTGATAGGTATACTGGCGGCGGGGTGGGGATTTCACGAAATTGAGCAACTAATTTTTAAAGTCACCGACAGACCTCTGTACTCGTCAGCTTCAGAGCTTGTCAAACCCTGTACTTGTCACATTTTGATGCCAAAAAAAATGTTTCGGCACTCAGTGGACTCATCGGGGCTCCTCACAGTTGCTAGAACTTGTGTGAGTCATGACCCTGCCCCACAAGAGAAAACGCTTCATAGTACGCGGTTTTGGCACTCGTCACGGGTTCCAGAACGAATCAACAAGCACCGAGGTACCACCGTAGTTTCTGTCTGGAAGTTAACATGTTGACTGTGGACCTGAAAATTAAAAGTTTTTGACCAATATTCTAAGGAAAATTCATTGAGCTTAATTTTGAGGGTTTGCCTTTCTGCTTTCCAAAGAGGTTTCTTGTGACCAAGTCCAATTTGGACAAGCTTCATATTTTTTAGAAAGGAGTTTTAGCTTTTGGGACAAAATTTTTTCATATTATTAATTATTCTTAGCAATACCAAAGTGAGCTCCTTCATTCATTTGTTCATTAAGTGTTTACTGGGTGCCTAAGAGATTAGGTCAGTAATAGTAAAAGAAGAGTAATATTTCCTGCCAAAAGCTGTCCTTGTCTCTTGGCTTTGACCTCCCATTGATAACGCTCATCAGACCTTTCAAAGGGCTTTCATATACACTATGGTGTTTCAGCTCTGGAATCTGGAGGAGTAGAGAAAGAAGCCAGGGCTCTCACCCTCAGCTGAGAACTGAGGTGCTTGAAATCCAGACTGGTAAGACTGTTTGACTTTTATCTTACCCTGTTCACCAGGCTGTGCAAACTAATAAATAGAAAATCATCAAAGTCTCTTTGGGATGACATTGTCTTAACTTTGAAACTAAAAATGGCCCTGGCTGGTGTGGCTCAGTGCATTGAGTGCCAGCCTGCGAACCAAAGGATCGCCAGTTTGATTCCCAGTCAGGGCACATGCCTGGGTTGCAGGCCAGGTCCCCAGTGGGGGGTGCACGAGAGGCAACCACACATTTATGTTTCTCTCCCTCTCTTTTTCCCTCCATTCCCTACTGTCTAAAAATGAATAAATAAAATCTTTTTAAAAAAAGAGACTAAAAATGATATGAGAAGGTTTAAAAATGACAAATGTGTTCTTTTTTTTTTCTATTTTTGAGTAGATTATGTTATTCTCTATAGATCTCAGAGATGATTTCTGGTATTAACTGGAAAGGGAAAACTCACAGGAAAATGTTTTGAGGCCATTATTAAACTTCCTGATACTTCTGAGATAATGGCACATACTTATTGTGATTTAGCAACAAATTTTTCATTAGGACATTTTTCTCTCCACCTCAACTTTGGGAACCAAAGCAAAAACCCAGAGGGAATCATAAAAATTCTCTGAGCAGCCAAACAGATGTTACGAGTTCTATAATTGAGTTTCAACAAGAGGATTCTACAAATTCAAGAAATACCTAAATGTTGTTTACACATTATCTTTAAGATGACAGGGGAGAATTTTATTAATTTTAGAAAGATGGCTAACAGATCTGTCTTTTCACGATGGTGGAAATCATTATGTGGAAAATTGCTAATGTGAAATGACATTGAATACATGAGATATTACTGTGATCTCTTGAGTGGACTTGAAATGGAGGATGACTTTGGGAAGAGACAGGGATTCATACATGTTCAGGAGGGTTTTTTTTTTACAGTAATATTGTTAGGTAAAAGGATGTTTAAACGTAAGCCTTGAGACTGTTCCTAAACCCTCTGAAGCTGGCGTTTAAGCTTGTGGCTATGTGATGCATGTCTCACCTCCGTTTCATTAGCAGCTTTGGATCCCGTCATTAAGCACATTATTTAGCTGTATAGGTCAACCTCTTTCCAAACAAATGCCACTAAAATGCAAAAAAGATTCTCAAATGTCACTGACTTTACATGGCATTACATAAAATAAAATTCAAGAACTATGAAATAAATTGGTTAAACTTGAGAGTTTATCACATAGGAGGATTTGGACTGTCACCAAGTTATCTCAAGTGTGATGCTGTTATCCACCTGAGTTCAGCCTGAGTTCCCATGAGCTTTTCACTACAGTAGGAGGTCTTGAGCTATATAGTCACTTCTTGCCAGAGGCCAGGGGTTAAATCATGTTTCCTAGAAACTTATAATGCTATAGCCCTGTTTTCAAAGTCTTGTACCTCTCAACAGTGTCACCCGTCTGCAAAGTTGTGTAGTGTTTTCCCACCAGTATTTGACAGTCTGGATGTAAAAGGAGAGAAAACATATAGTTGGATTGATCTCAGGTTTGGAGGCACGTTTAAAAGACAAGGAAATAGCCCTGGCAGGTGTGGTTCAGTGGATTGAGTGCCAGCCCGCCCGCCTGTGAACCAAAGGGTTGCCGGTTCGATTTCCAGTCAGGGCACATGCCTGGGTTGTGGGCCAGGTCTCCAGTGAGGGGAATGTGAGAGGCAACCACACATTGATGTTTCTCTCCCTCCCTTTCTCTCTCCCTTCCACTTTCTCTACACATAAATAAATAATTTAAAAATACAAGGAAATAAAGAATTAATAAGTAAAGTAGAAGATGAAAGGACAAACCAGAATGGCTGGACTGCTTAGGAGAGAAAGCCAGGAGACTCTTGTAAATGGAGGAAAAGGGGGGCTGCTAGCACCAGGGGACTAAGTGAGTGGGGGTGTGAAAGACTAAGGGAGAAGGAAGAATGTGCTCAGAAGGGAGGGTATTTGGAACTAAAATTTCAGAAGTGGGACAATTCTGGATATGGCCATGCAAGTAGATTAGCAAAGGCAGTAGAAATTTTAGTCATTGGGTTCAAACAGATAGAGCACCATGGGTATCTGATAACGGCTGTGTTGTCTACTTGGATGTCGTCAATTGGCAACAGCTGTGGTGATTTTAGAAGACTGCCATCCAGGCATGGAAGACTTCAGTGGTGAAATATTCTAGGAGCCAATAGACATCACCCCATGGAGGGACAGGGAGTGATGCAGTTAGGTGTCATAAGGCTTTGTGGAGTAAGGGAGTTTTGCAGGAGGCAGGAGGCAGGAGGGTGGTGAGTAGCAAGGAGACTGTGGATGTTGAACACATCCACGAGAAGTGGGAAACTGAGCAGTCTTCCCTTAGGAAAGGTGCAAAGGGGAAAGGCGTGATCTTGTGAAAGGGCAGGTTTTACTTAGCAGGGGACACATGGCTGACTTTCAGTTTTGGTAATCCACGAGACCCTTAGGATATGTTTTCCACTTTTAGACTTCTCATCACCATCTATGGCAGAAAGGCCAGTGCTACTACTTTTAAGTGAAGAGATATGGTGGCTTGGTTTTAATACCTCGTTTGAAAATCAGCAGCCTGAATCGACAAGCCTCATCCTTCCCCTGTAATGTTCCACAGCTGTGAATTCTCCAGTTAATTATATGTTGGGTAATGAGGATTGCTTTTATCTGTACCAAATTTCAGTTTTAAGCTGTCTTAATGGGCTTTTCATTTTGGCATTTTGTGGGAAAAGGCCAGCAAAGAGACCTATTAAATTTTCTCTTGAGTTTTTATATATCTTCCTTCCTTCCAAATAGAACAATAAAAAGTCACTTCCTGTCTTCTCCTGTAACAGTCTCTCATCTATTTTAACCCAGATGCCCCCTCCACCATTTATGAATCCCAGGCATGCCACCTATTAGCTTCTCCATGCCTCAGTTTCCTCATTTGTAAACATGATGATAATGTTATCTACCTTAAAGGGTTGATGAGGTATAAGTGGGGTAACATTTTCAAAGCAAGAAGAGCAGTGTCTGGCAATAATAAGCCCAACGAGAAATATTTGTTAAATAAAAATATTCCCCGTGTGTGTGTGTGTGTGTGTGTGTGTGTGTGGTAATTCTTTAGTAGCAAAACTTTCTAGGAACTTCACCACAGAAAACAAAAGCACAAAGCTATTGACTAGTGTTGTCATCTGTTAAAGGTGAAGTCTTCTTTTTGGAGCTCCCCATTGTGATTCTGCAGACTTGGATATCTGTAGTAAAATCTTGTGAATAGACACATCCTCAGTATCAACTTCATAACTTCCTCTGCCTCTGTCACCATGGCCACTTATCTCTCTGCTGTCTCACACTTGTTCCAGCCAAAGATTAGGAATTTTAATCAAAGTCTTAGCAGGGGATTAGAAAGCCTTCTTCTGCTTTGGTACACTATCCCAAAGCCTCTCAAGGCTAGTGGTTGGGCCATTTAAGGGCCTGAGCTGAACTTAATTGTCAACCCACTTCCTAACCAAACCTCTAACTCAATTAGCACTTATTTGACTGTCTAAATCTTTGGCTTGAAGCACCCTGCCAGTTTGGGTGGGAGCTTAAGACTGCCTTTTCCTGGGAACTCAGCCCGGACAAACCAATTCATTTCACACTTCTTTCCAACCGCCTACAAATGGGAAGCAAATCTCCATCCCAGTTCAGCTATTGGGATTGCAGCCAGCAAGCTGATAGATCTCATCAGCCCATCTCTTAGGTTACCTGGTATTTTCATACTTACAATTGCTTTTGAATAACACCTTTGCTTTGAATAACCATTTAATTGAGAGGCTTCTGTGTGCTCACTGGCAGTTTCTCTGGGGAGACCAACATTTTTTGAAGATGATATTTGTGTCCCTCTTAATGTCATTTTATAACTTGAGTGTTAAAGATTGTTAAGCAAGCAAGTACAGCCTTCGGTTTTGTGCTAACATTTTATGACTGGTGAATTCAGTGACCTTCTATTTAGGCTTTGATCTTAATTATTTTAAATATCATAGGGTCTGATTCACAAGGCAGTAACGGCAGGTCATTATTCCTGGCATGATTAGTCTAGGTTAGGAATTAGCTTTGATGCCCCTGGCACTATGCTCTAATACTTTCTGAAATGGAACACCTGTGTAATGGTTGCACAAATCATTTGGTTAAATCAGTCTCTAATTTAATGAGCTCTGACTTTCCGTTTGTGTGGTTTATCTTTAAGAGTTAAGTTTGTATAGGTAGTTTTGAATTTGCCATGTTGTACAATTATATGCATGTTCAAGTTGTGTAACTTTTTGTTACTAATTTGTATAAGAAAACTTTACGTAGATAAGCATCTGCAAATTGAAAATCGGCCTTTAAAAGGAACAGAAATAGAAGTCTGTAGGAATCTATTTACACATCAATCCACTTGCCAAAAAGTGAAGGACAGCAACATATTATCCTCATGATTTTAGCCTCAGAAAGTTTGGATGAAGTCACAGGTGAATATGAGATTTTTAGTATCTACACCAGAGGTTCAATATTGTACATGGCCAATTGCTATTTAGAAAGTTACTCTTTCATTTTGTGGTCTCTGGACCATCACATCACCTGGAAACTTCTCCACACTGCAGAGTAACTCTTAAAAATTGACTTAACTCCATCTCTCCCTGCCTAAAACCTTGTACCCTACCCGCTACCCATGGCACTCAATGGAACTACTGTTACACGATGTTCTTACTCTATCACTTTAAGCCAATGAAATACTCCAAGGATCATCATGTGAATTCTTCCTGGCTTGTGTGGATATTGGGCATCATATGGTGTCTACTTCCCTAATCATATTTTAATACTCAGTTACTTTTCACTTTCCCAAATCTTTGAAACCACTAGGGTTTATATCACTGAGCTTCCTCCACTGAAAAGGGAAGGAACTGCTACCAGCTGCCCAATATTCCTTGCTGAGAGTTCTAGGAAATCAGGCTTTTGGGAAGGGAATGTGGCAGGCTGAAAGTGAATGTATTGGAGGTGTGGTGCCTAAAATTAGGTAGCTGCTCAAAAAACTACCTGGGGAAACAAGCCTTGTTATGCTGATAAATTGCACTTCTTGCCCTTTCTGCTTGCTTCCTTTGTCCCCTTCCCTCTT
>VMDR010014373.1:0-23621 GCA_007922815.1 Macrotus californicus | reverse complement strand
ACACACACAAAATACTCAAATGAAATTCATAAAAGGGTAACTTTTCTCCTCTATATTGCTTTGGTCTTTTGGAGATGGATGCCTACTTAATTATACATAATTCTGTAATCATAATAATGTGGCATTTGGAAAAATTGAGATAAAACATCAATCTTTCTTTTTCCCACTGAAAACATTGAGGACAGGGCCTGTGATAAAAGGCCTCATCTTAAGACTTTTGGTTCTGGAAAGGATATTTCCCCCCGTTTGGGTGGGAAATCAAGAATATGTTGGGCCCTCCACAGGCTGACTGTGAGCATCTGCTTTCCAACCTCGTCTGGGAAAGAAGTTGCGGCAGCTGTCACGTCTGTGATCTGAAGTCACTGATCAGCTAGTAAATGCACTTTCCTAATTTCATCATTTTTCCAGTTTGAGGGCACAGGGAAGGCACGGATGTTATGCATCAGGAACACTAGAAAGTCTTGGCTGGGTAAGAGTAGAGCTGCTGAGAAATCAGTGAGTCTTGCCGCAGCCTCTGTGGGGCTATGACTGCCGTGCCCGAAAACTAATCTAAAACACCGAGTTGGGGCTTCAGACTGCTCAGCAGGCAGTGCAAAAGGAATATCTACTGGGTTGGCCAAAAAATCTGTTACATTTTTTTCTGTAAAATAAAAGACATTTTTCATTTTCACCAATAACTTCATTGATTTGGATATTCTGAGTATGTCGGCTATCTCCCACCATTGGCTTCTAGTGGGTACAGGCCAGGGATGCTGCTGAACATCTTTCTTCCAATGCATCAGACAGCCCCACAGCAAAGAATTATTTGGCCAAATTCAATAGTATCAAGAAACTTCACAAACCACTTTTGACACACTTGATCTGTCACAACACCTTCTCCACACACTGCACAAATCATTTTTTGCATTTCAATTGTATTTTTACCTTTCTTGAAATAATAAAGCATAATATATCAAAAATGTTGTATATCTTCATTACATTCAGAGATACATATATTAATCAATATTAAAATGGTTGTACAAATATTCACCAATTTTAATAAGTTTCTTTAAATGCACACTGATAGGACAACTATCACAATGCAATCTTACAAAATTGTTTCAAATGAAATTAAAGACAACTAAGCACCACTAGAACCATTGTACAGGAAAACAAAACTTTTTGGCCAACCCAGTACAGTTTTAAAGAATTAATAACATGATTCTTTTACCCAAGGTAAAGTCTGGAAATGCCTTTTTTTTTTTTTTAAAGAAATGTTCCAGCTTGAATGAGGCTGGATATAAGTAAAATGTTCCCTTTGAATTTCAAATGCCTCTATTAAAATTCATGACTATATAGAACTAGGTTCTGGTCTTAGTTCATCATCTAGCTCCTGGAGGACTGTAAGTACAACTGCGAAGTATTTTGTTTTGTTGTTTGTTTTTAAATCATATGCAGATCCCTGACCTGCCTGAAGGTGGCTTGGATGATGTCAAGAAAAAAGGAAGGCAGAATATAATTATTCCTGCAGTGACATGTTTTCTGTATCACAAAGTATCTGATTGGTCACTGGACTCCAGAAAAAGTAAGCTGGCCTCAGACTTGCTTAGGGGATGGAAGTAAAGACATTTTGGAGACAGTCATCACCCATACATGCAGGCACACAGCTGCAGTTAAAGTAAGCCTTGTTGTTATTATTGCCAATTAAATAAATGGATATTTGATGACACTTTCATAGTAATGAAAATGAAATCCTGCAAGTTAAAACATCATTAAGGAATTTTTTAAACAGGCCTTTAATGCAAGTATAGGATGTCAGTTTTATATGCTGAGGCAAAAGAATAATTATTTTGCTCAAGCAGCCAAAAAAGTGGTAAGAAATAAAAATTTGAATTGAGTTCTGTTGGATTGGTAGTTTGCCTACAGTTCCTTATTTGTCAAGAAGTTTGCATAAAGTCTCAGAAGCTTTTGCACCATTTTCAATTAAAGCACAAGATTCTAGCAGACTGCTTAACTCTTTCCAGGCAAAATGAATAATATTTTCTAGCATGAAATTACTTTTGTCTTGAGAAGTAGAAAAACCAGAAACCATAAGCCCTTTCATACATCCTGGGTAGGAAATACAGGTATGGATCCCTACTGCTGGAGAATCTTGTAGATCACCACTGAGGTAATGGCAAGCGTTTAAGTTCAGAGAGGGTAAAAAAAAAGTTACTGGGAAAAGATCCATTATCAATGGAAATTAAGTCAATAGATAAACCGGTACTTTCATAGAAGCTGTTGCAGTGGGATGAAGCCCACTGAGGGTCAGACTACAAGACAACTATCAGCAGACTCCACTGGGGAGAAATTATCAGCAACCTCTGTTTATTACTGAAAACCCATGACATAGAAAAATAGTTATGACTTTTTTTTTTAGCAATTTGAGCCATTGTGAGCCACGGCATAGATCTGAACAGGGACAGAGTATAGAGGATACACAGGGATCAGGAACAAGTTCACCTAGGTCTTAGCATGCTACCGTGCTACCTCATTAAAAAAAATCATTTTGAGTAGCTTTTCCCTTGGACAGCCTGCAAGTTCCGTTCAGACAATCTGGTTGTTACCATGTAATTTACTGTACGTCATATTTCAAGATATCCTCAGTAGGTGACATTTCAACTTCTATTTCCATTCCCTACTGAATCAAGATTAGGAGGCATTCCTGGCTAACAGCGGTCCTCTGTGAACAAAGTAATGAGGGTTGGCAGAGCAAGGTAATGCAGACCTGTTGCTCATCAAACAGCACTGCAGCATGCAGAGTGAGCCTTTCATCGTGAGTTTTTTTTTTTCTTTATTTTATCCTTACCTAAAGACATTTTTTCATTGCTTTTAGAGAGAGAGAGAAACATTGACGGGAGAGAAAAATCAGTTGGTTGCCTCCTGTATATGCCTGGACTGGGTAGGAAACCCACAACATTTCAGTTTTTGGATGATGCTCCAACCAATTGAGCCACACAAGGCAGGGACATCATACGAGGTCTTTAGTAAGGAATAGTCAAAATTATTCTTGGGAACATGATACATTCAAGCCTAGTCTGTATGGTTGACAGAGTGAACAATAGTGGCATATTTGCCTTTAAACAATTTAAGTATGAATCGCTGAAGCCAGAATTGGTAAACAGAAGTGGAGTTGAAACACCTACTAGAACCAACCTGAACTTTCCCCAACAGCAACACAAGGAGACAGGGACATTAACTCCACTGACTGCACCTAAGACATGCTTCCCAGCACTCAAGAAGAGACTGGGGCCTCCCGTATCCCAATGGAACCCTAAGAAGAGTGAGAACTGAGGTCGTGGAGGACTGTAGATGGAAAGCTAGGACTGGAGAGAAAGTTCAGCTTCCTTAACCCCACTCCTGGGTGGCTCCACCCCACTACCTCCAGCACTATGGCCCCGGCTTGCTCTGTCTTTTTGTGGAAAAATGATGACACGATGCTAGTGAGGAGCAGAAATGCTGTTTCAAATCTAGAAATTTGTTAAAGGACACAAAGTTGTACAAACATTACCTAACCATGGCCCTGAAAGACTACGAGGAAGAACTTTGTCCTAACATTGATAAGCAGTGCCTTTAAAGTTTTTGGTTAATTATTCCACTTACTCTCTACACACTGCACTTAGCTCAAGAGTTTTTTGTCAGCCAGTCCCTAGCGATACCATCAGAGTCCTGAACACAGACCAACTATGTGTTTCCTGCTCAAGCTTCAGGGAAACATGTTACTGAGAAAGTCTTGTGATCAGTTCACTCAGCAAGAACTGTTTCTCTGAAAGAAAAATCCCTGGAAGGCCAAAATGCAAGACTCATGAAGGAGCCCTTATCATGTTAATCGGAAACGAGGGGTCTTTTTCTTGGACACCATACAGAGTCAATGTGTCCCATTCTTAACTTCTTTTAATCAATTTGTACTTTCTTAGCAGCTCAAGTACATTAGTTCTAATACGGTGTGTAGAATGATGCTTAGGCCAACTGCAGAAATTCTCACTTGCTGAAACCACGCCCTCAAAGCTATTTGGGAGACTACTGTGGCCTTCCAGGAGATGCACTCATTTTCTGTGATGTAAAAGGTACTCCGGAGCTTGTCTCTTTGAGAGCAGGATCAGATTCTGCTTCCTGGAGACTTCAGTCCCTATTAGTGTGGTAAGAAGCAGATATCAGTATGAGGGAGCACTGGTCTCTGACACACTGGTGACAGGAGGCATATGTCAGGGCAAATGAAAAAGAGGTGGCCAAGGCCAGGAGGAAGCAAGGCTGAATCCCGGCTGACATTTTATTTCCATGCCTGAGTGTTTGAAGGAAAGGCTCAGAGAATCCCCCACCCTTTAAAGCTAATAATGGCTAAAATATTGATTTTCTCCCACTTCAGCATGACTTTGTGCCCCTGTAAGCTACCTACCGACTTCCAATTTTGTAAGGAAATTCCAAGAGGAATAATGCACGCCCTTTCTAAGTCCTTTCCTCTCATTTTCCCCTCTTGAAATTCTCACTCTCTCTTATTTGCCAACCTCTAACAAAGGACACAGTCGACCTTTATTATCCTACCAAGGACTTTTCTTATTTGTTTGATGTTTTTTCCTATAACTTCCCACCATTTCCTCCATAACTTTTCGCAAACAGCAGCTCAGTCCACACTAGTTGTGTTTTCTTCCTCCCGACACACAAACACCCTCCCGGAGCTCGCAGCATCCACTCTGTCTCCCAGCTGACTTCTTGCTTTCATGGAAAACACTGGAGCCAGCTCAGCTGCTCTCTCCTTGGTTATACAAACCTATCCATGCGTGGTTTGTAGCCAAGTGACTTTCCTCCCACAAACAAGTTACTCCCTCCACAAAGATTCCCATTTGAGTAGTGCGGGGTGGGGTCCAAGCACATGTAGCTTTTAAAGACCCCAAGGTGATTTGCTTTGCAGCCAAGTTTGAGAACCACCACCTATACCTCTTTTACACATGGAGTAACTGTGCTCCAGTTCCTTGCATCCAGACAACCTTAACGAACTGCACAGAAAGATCAGGCTGCTGTGAGCTGCCTCTGCATTAGGTTTTAGATGGATCCTTCCATCAAATACGAGATATCTCTGTCTCCCACCAGTGTCTTAGTTACTGACTTCTCTCATCATGTGGCTAGGATGTACTGCTCAAGGTAATGAGCCCTGCAGCTGAAGAAAAGGATCCCAGTTCGGCCAGGCTGATGATTACCTACTCCATTTTCTTTGTTCATCACTGTGATGGTCAAAAGTCATTGCCTTAAATTCAAATAGAAATATCCCTCTTTTGATCTAAGCCTGTTTCTTTCATGTTGGCCCCCTATGGATGTGCAAAGGACAATAAGCTTTCCTTCCATGAAACTGCTGATGCTACTGAAGACACGGATTGAATGGCACCTTAGCCTTCTGTTCGCTGGTTAAATACCGGCACACCTCCTCTTACTGCACTCTGCTCTGTTGTGCTTCACAGATGTGCTCTTTTCCAATTTAAGGCAAGACCCTCCACCACATGAGGATTTCATCTTGCTTTATCACAGTACTCTTTTTATTGTGGTGGTCTGGAACTGGACCCTCAATATCTCAGAGCTATACACACCTATAGCCCCTGGTTAATTAATAGAATTAAAGAATATCAATACTGGAAGGAATGTCTAGACTAATACCTTCAAACTTTATTTTTAAGCACTGGGATCATATTACTAAATACGATTTTAACCCCAATGTGAAAACTGACACAAGCAGAGCTGAGTCAGGGAAAGTGTGCCGGGAGATTCTACGTGCAGTGGTAACTGAGGCACCTAAAAGGAACTTCGGTACTTTGCAGAATGAAATCTCTTTTCAAAGTACAGCATTTCAACATGATGGATAAGAGAGCCAAAGTTCAGGAGCTTTATGTGAATTTTCAATTTTCTAGTAACAGTAGACCTACGGCTTTGGGGGAACACAGGCAAGTAATGTACAACACAGGGAATATGGTCAGTGATACCGTAATGACTTCATATGGAAGTAGGTGGTTACCAGACATAGTGTGGTGATAACATCAGAAAGTATAAAATGCACAATCATTATGTTGTACTCCTGAAACTAATATAGTAATTTATGTCAACTATAATTTAAAATATTATTAATAATGTAATATAAAAATGCTTAATATAGCCACTGGAAGGCTAGGCTTTGGATTTGATTTTTAGTAAACAGCTGAGTCTTTGCCTTACCGAGTCATTAGTGATAAGCACAGACATAGTTTTTACTCCCACTAACCATAAAGTACCAAATAAAAGGAGTGCCCACTATCAGGGAATACAAGTGAAGCTCAAATGCAAAGCATCTTTGAGTCTCTGTTTCCGAAGCAGTCCCAATGGGCCCTCTCTCCCTCCCATCACATCACCTTGGTCAAGCAGTTGCATCCTTCGGAAGGATTCATCCTGTTCTTGGATTCTGAAAGGGGGCTGGAGGACCGCTACTTCTTCTCTAGCCTAGTCACACTGTTCTGTGCCTCAGAGCACTGAGAAACAAAATGTTTAGCCGTGGAGGCACTCTCCCAGCTTCTGGATGTTGATTCTTCAGAGAGCAAGCACACAGTAGGATTGCACTGATGAGAAAGTAAAGAGCCTGGACATCCCAGATACAGACATAGTTTCCAAAGGCTAAGTTATTTATTTCCTTCTTCTCTCACTAAATGTCCTTTAATGGAGGCACATTTTTAAGTATTCTTATTTACTTTCTGTATATTTTCATTCCTACCTTCCCTCCCCATAAAATGTCCTCCAGTTCATAAAGGACGAACAAGCACCGCACAGACACAGCAGAAGACCTGGGTAATATGTCAGGGTGACGACCAGCCTTGGGAAAATGTGTTATACGACCAGGGCCAGGCCAAGTCATAGAAGCATTCTGGAAAATATAATAATTTGGAATTTTGTCAAACATTCTTTGCAACTTAGAAAAGCATTTGTTGAGAGAAGAGGCCAGGCCCTTGGGCAGCTTTGTTCTAAGAAGGCCCAGCCCATGTAGTGAGATAGTGGCTGTGGATCATTGGGCCAACCGGTCCCACCCCTCTGGTGGCAGGTGAGTGGCCAGCCACCATCGGTGGTCCCTTCAGCATGCCCTCCTATTGTGCATGTGGGATAAAAGCCTTACTCCTGCTCCCCAGCCTAAGAAGTTTATCAAAGTATTCCCTCTAGGGATATGTGAAGATCTATCAGTGATATGATTAGTACCCTCTGTGAATTGGCCATATCTTCCTGACTGAATTCTCTTCATCCACTTCTTGTTAGGCATAATATGTGACAGAGACATCCTTAGAATGCTTCCCGGAGCCACGGTTTTTATGACTCCTTTGTCCGTAATGTCTTTGGAGTTAGGATTCCTCACTCAGCCTGTCCCTCAGCCTCTGGTCTCTGACCACCTCCAGCCAACCTCTTACAGGACGAAATCCTCTAGCATGGCATGATCCAGATGCCCAGCAATGCCCTAAATTCTTTACACTTATTATCCCCATTCTCTTATAAAATGCTATGATATGTGTAAAATTGTTACCACCATTTTACAAATAAGAGAACAGAAGCTTTGAGGAATCAAGTGACCCTTGTGAGGTGAAACAGCAGTGGTGGTGGAAGTGTGGTTTAAGGCAAATGAGCTCCAGAGTCCTCAGGTCTGTCCACTCCTCTGTATTTATTCCATGTAGTACTTTCTGAAAATTTTATTTTCTCCTGAAAGTTTTCTACAAACTTTCCTGATGATGTTTCCATGTGCCTTCCATCTAATCAATAATAGCCTTTCATCTTTAATCCCAATTCTCCACATGCTTTACGAAAAGTGTCAATCAACACATAAATACATCTGTAGCACATAAATATACCTCTAACTGTACCCTGACTATACGTCACAGGCAAGAAAGAGGTGGAGGCCTTGGACTTTCCTTCTACTCTTCCACCTCACCATTTCCCCATGTGTTATACCTGTGTATATATGTATATGTGTAGACATGTTTGTGTACATGTGTATGTGTATACATGTGTGCATTTATGTGTGTATATATATGTATACGTGTATGTGTGTATGTGTGTGTGTGTGTATGATCCAAGCAGACAAGTTTCCATTTATAACTATTGGATTACAGCTTTTTCAAAAATCCTTTTTCTCAAGATCAATATCAAGTCTATCAAGTCTATTGAAGTCTTTCAGAAACTGAGTGACTCTTAATTTAAGAATAATCTTACATTTGATGGACAGATTCTTGAAAGTCCAAGTCATTGACAGAGACATTGATTCACCCTGATCCTGATAGGGGTAGCATCACATAGTGGTCTAAGATCAATCTTAAGTTTTAGGTATCCTGGAGGAAGGCCAACTATTTTACAACCTAGTAGTACTAGAATGGTGACTATATATTTCAAAGCCTCCTACGATCATGTCACATGGGCTGAAATTTCATAGAAAACACCTATAACTGCTCATTTTTAGTATGGTCTGAAAATCTCTAAAAAAGGACACTCAATTGTTAGTGACATGATTTAATTACCACACAGCCATGTGATTGCTACCTATGATCTTTCAATCTTATAGGAGATAGGAAATTGTGTGATGAATTGTGTTAGTCTCTTTCCAAGTTTTAACATTAAATTGGACAATTCTTAACTTCCTGGGTGAACTTCCATAGAAATCCTTCTATAAATCCTTGGGGGCCTGGAGGTTTACTTGCTGGTTCTCTTAGTACCTAGGGGTGTCTGATGTGAGATCTTGTTGATTTAAATAAATTATATTTGGGAAATTGTATATATATATATTTCAAAAAATATATTTTTTTGATTTGGCTGACTTTTTTTTCTATTAAAGTTAGGCATATTAACTAATAATTCACATCTGAAGGAACAGAGATTAGGAAACAAGAAATAAAGCTTTTTTTTTTGCAGATTGTGCTTGGTACCTTTCATCTTCCCCTTGGGGTTTTCTCATTACACCTACTCTATTCTGCTCTGTGCTCCAGGAGACTGACCTGAGTGAGCTGTCTCAATGTCTTTATTTTCTGACATTTATTTGAATTCAGCCAATAGGAGACATCAGTGGAGGGTGAAAGGAAGGAGGGGTTAGGACATGTACTTCCCTGGCTCCTTCCCTCTGTCCCTCTAACAAAGACCATGAATCCCACCAGGTTGCCCTCCCCATACAGTGCTTCTTGAGGTTTATGCAATCACCCCCCCACTTTGTCTCTTCAGGCCTGGGGATGGCAATCACTCCCTAAATTACTAACTCTGGTTTTTGCAACATGATTTGTTGCTTTCCCTCAATGCTGCCCACTTAAACAGTCACCATGTGGTTAATTTCTCTTCAATTACTCAGTTTTAGGGTGTCATCTACCTCCTACTGGGGACTTGATCAATGTACAAATAGCATGGTTATGTACTAATAAAATCCACTGATGAGAGGTCAGGGCAAGGTGTTGGCATATGTTTGGCATGCAAAAATAAGTTGCACTTTTATACCAAAGTTAGAAATAGAAAATGACAATCTTTAAAAGGTATAATTTGCAAAAAAATCAACTCATTTAAGGAAGCTCAGAAACAACTAAAAATAATTTCTAGGACTTTATGAAAAAAATGACAAATCTTTATTGAAATTTTAGAAAATCTAAATATGAGAAGATACATTATGATTAGGGCTTGTCAAGACACAATGTAATGTTTTCAAAATATGTCCTGAAATATTTTTGTATTTCTCCCTTCAAAATATAGAAACTCACCTTCCTCCTCTTAAGTCTGGGTTGGACTTGCTTTTAAGGAGTACAGTATGGTAGAGGTGACAGTGTGACTAGGTCCTAAAGGCATCATCGCTTCCTTCTTACTCTTTTTTGTGATCACTCTGAGGGAAACCAGCTGTCATGTCCCAAAGGCAGTGAAGCTACCCAGTGCAGGGGACCCACATAGAGCTGAGCCCTCTGCCCAAGATCCATGCGAGTAAGCCATCCTGGAAACCTGTGCTCCCTCCAGCCAAGTCTTCAGATGACTGAAGTCCTGGATGAAATCTTGGACAGAAAAGTCATGAGAGACCTGGAGTCGAAACCATTCAGCCAAGCTGCTCCAAAATTCCTGACCCACAGAAATTATGTGAGATAATACATAATTGTAGTTGCTGTTTTTAGGTAGTATACTTTGGATGATTTGTTACATACAAGCAATGTGTCTATAACTGTTGGGTTGGCCAAAAACTTTGTTTTCCGTACGATGGCTCTAGTAGCACTTACTTGTCTTTAACTTCAGTCAAAGCAATTTTGTTAGATTGTATTGTGACAGCTGCTGTATCAGCATGCATTTAAAGAAAAAAGAAGCACCGGTATTGGTGAATTTGTGTGTAGCTATTTTAATATTGAAGGTGGAAGAAAATATACATTTTGGTATGTTATGCTTTATTATTTCAAGAAAGGTAAAAATGCAACTGAAGCACAGGGAAAGATTTGTGCAGTGTATGGAGAAGGTGCTGTGACTAATCAAATGTGTCAAAAGTGGTTTGCGAAGTTTTGTGCTGGAGACTTCTAGCTGGATGATGCTCCCTGGTCAGGCAGACCAGTTGAAGTTGAAAGTGATCAAATTGAGACATTAATTGAGAACAATCAACATTATACCATGTGAGAGAGAGATAACATACTGGAAATATCCAAATCAATAAAGAAGTTGGTGAAAATGAAAAATGTGTCTTTTATTTTATGGAAAAAAACAAATGGACTTTTTGGCCAACCCAATAATACATCCAATATAATAAAGGTATCGATTATTCCCAAATTTATCTCTAGATTAAATACCATTCCAACATAAAATTCAATATGTATTTTGTCTAAATCCCCAAACTTACTATAAAATAAAGAGATGAATATTCACTTATTCTCCTGAATAAAAAAAGAGAGAGGAGAGAACTGGCTTGAGCAGATGGAAAGCCTTAATACCGGGGCAAGGGTAGATAATTAAATGAATGAAATGGAATAATTACCATAGAAAAATAATTATGAGTAGACACTTGATGTGTAACAGAGGTGGTACTACTGGCCAGAGGGGAGAGAATGGCATGGAGACAGTTATGGTCCATACAGAAATAAAAACAGAAATAGCAAAACAAGGTTGAATCCACCTATGATTTGGGTTTCTGAAAACTCAGATCCTGAAACAAGGATTTGTGTGCAAATAGTTTAAGAGATGAATTGCAGGAAGCAGAGTCAGAGAAAGAGGAAGTAAAGCAAGGAAGAGAGGGAAGCAAGTCAAAGGTGTGTTTCTGAAGTTGTTTCTACATACAAGGGGAACTTGACCCTACTGGGAAATCCCTGAGAAGCTCTGCCGAACATGCCTGGGAATTTCAATGATAAAGATGCAGGGGTATTTATTGATTGACTCCTACCCCTCATTGGTTGAATGTCCATCTTAGGGACAGGTTCTGATTGTTAATTGCTTGAAACAAACCACCCTAAGAATTGGTGGCATAAAAAAACCCTTTATTATGCTCATGAGTTCTGTGGGCAGAAATTAGGACAGGACAAATTTGGAGGTGGTTTGTCTCAGTTTTACAATACCTGGAGACTTAATGAAGAAGACTCAGATGACTGGGAGTGCCTCAAACAGAGGGGACTAGAATCATTTGGATGCTTCTTTCATCATATCTGGCACTTGACCTGGGATGAATCAAAGCCTGGCATCAGCTGAGGCCAACGATTGGAACACTTACTTTGGTCTCTGTGTACGGCTTCAGCTTCCACTTATCCTGAAAATCTCAAGGTACTTGGATTTCTCATACTGTGTCTCAGGGCTCGAAAAATGAACAAAGGGTAGAATCTGCATGGCTAATTCTACCCTAGTCTCAGAAATCATGCAAGCTTCACTTCCACTTCAAGAAAGCCACCGAAGCCAGGCCAGGTACACAGTGCGGAGGATTAGACCCACATCTTGATGGGAGGAGTGTCAAAGAGTTCGTGGCCATCTTTAGAATTGTAATGGATATTACAATATTGTATTAGGAATCCTTGCTTCTCATCATATTCACTTCAGATTCCCTGGCTAAATTACTTTAGTATAGTAAGTAACTCCTTTTTGTGTTTCTTTTTCCAGTTGGTCCACTGGCAGGAGGAGCCCACAGTGATCAGATGGCAGTCATGGTTTCAGGTTTGACTGAAGAGTGCCTCTCACCCTGGTAGAAAGGTTACACCTTTGGGAACCAGGACCACTAGCCTAACAGAGCCTACAGTGGTGGCTACAGGAATGACAAATTTGCCAATCGGGTCCCTTGGAGTCATGGCAAGGGAGATTGATCCTATTTCTATCCCATAATTTCTGGACCCATATACTCTAAGTATTGGGGAGACAGAAAATGAAATGGCCGTTTATCATGTATACTGTATTTTGAAGGAGCACATTCTAAACTTATAAAGAGTCATCTCCAGACCGGTATCCTATCTTAGTATTCCAAGGGCTGTTCTAAAATTGTATCAGACCTGCAGCTTCCAGGTGATGTGGTATATGACAGATATACCTACCTACCATAATGGATAAAGGATTCTGTGATAGTGTAATGGGGTGCAGAGCGTATCCCCCCCAATTCTTGATTGGGGGATGGAGGGGAGTGGATGATAATGGTGTTTAAGATACATTGCATAACAATGGTAGGTCAATAGCTGTGCCTTCCTGAAGAGAAGGCCCAGGGCGAATTGTGTATGTAACTGAGAACACTCAGGGACTGGTGACAGCGGGGTGGGTGGGGAAAGCAGTGAGGGTGGTGGGGGTGGGGGGATGAGTACATGTAGTACCTGCATAAGAGGTAGGGGGCAGATGCCCATGAATCACTGGGAACTTTTGCCCTGACTAAAGATGGCAGCCAAAAGAAAGTAAAAGACTTGGGTGGCAGGGGACTGGCAAAAATGGCAGACACTAACACATCATAGGAGAGGGTGGATATGAGGTCATCAGTACGTTCTGGGTGGAGCATTTAAATGAGGACAGGCTGAAGAGAAGAGAGAGAACCACAAGATCTGAAAGCTGGAGAGGGAGAAAGCCACGTGGTCTGGAGTAGGAGAGAGGAGGTCTGAAAGCCAGAAGTGCAGAGTCACCAGAGCTGGTGATGTGCCCGGGCCCTGCTCATCCACCCAGATTCAAGTCTGTCTGGAGAGAAATGGCAGAACTGACAGAAAAGTGGGGGACCTGCCCAGCTACCCGGATTTGTGAGAGATGCTTGGAGCTGAACCATGACTGGGAATGCTGAGCTGGAGACTTCTGCTTTTCTGAAAGATGGTACCTCTGACTGTTGTATTCTGGAACTGGCCTGGTTTAGCAAAGGGAGGCAGGACTATGTGTTTTGGGGCTATTTTAAAGAAAGCAGAACTTAATGGCAGAAATCCACCATTATTCTAAATCTGTATAACCTTTAAATAAGCACCCCCTTTCCTTTTTCACCAAACTCTTGCACTGGGAGTCACGCTTCCTGGCAGCGGGCAATTGGATCCCACATCATTGGCAGGGTTCTGAAACAGCAGGTACTCATTGTTCTATCTCCTTTGGTATAAAATGGGTTGTTTTTTTCTGAAACAACCTTGCATAGGATTTTATTCTAACATGTTAGAAACTATGTGATCCCTCAGACAGAAGTACTGGCAGAGGTACTGTAAGCAAGGACACAAACTCTTACCCAGCATGCATGTGAATTCCAATTAGGATAAATTGCTGAGCCTTCCAGAGTGGAAAGGGTCAGATGTAGCTTCATGAACTTTCTTCCTCTGTTACATTAACATCTAGTGGCCTACTAGGCAATTTAAATAAATCTTTTAGCCATGTGTGATCTTGAAGCATCATGCATTGACCATTAAAAACTATGAACTCCCTGAGTTAAACAGATCTTGTAAATGTTGATTCATTTCATTATACAATGTGAAAAACATCACATTCTTTAATAAAATCACCAATTTTGTCAAAAAGTCTAGGTTTCTGGAAATTGTCAGACTCAAGAGGTAAGATACAAATGTCCCACAGTTGTAATATTTACTTAAAACTGCAGATTTTATCACTGGCCACAAAGACTGTTAGCTGCTGTCTTTGAGATAGTAAGCTTCTTTGTTAACTTTTGTGAAGATGGCTACCAAATGACCAAGTCTGAATATCGATATTTTGCTCGTCTGTTATTGTTTCAAGGCAAATGTTATTCTGTTAAGGGGTTTGTTTGGCTATCAGGTGAAATAATTGCAGCAGTACTTGTCCTTGATAGAACAATTATACTCTGGTATGCCGCAAAAGTTTCGTGAGTGCTTCCTGTTTTGTCACATAGAATATTAAAAAGATATTTACTCAAGTATGAGGTTTTTTGAATTAATAATAATGTTGACTGCTTCATCAAGACCATCTCTAGGGAAGCTGACTTTAACAATTGGCAGTGGAGAGTGTTAGTACAATTTGGTGCTACTGCCTTAATTTTTCGCTAAGGCACCAGCAACTTGATACACCATTGCTTTGGCATCATCAGTGGAAATTTCAACAAGGCAGAATATGCAAAAACAATCTTAGCATTATTATTGGACCTTCTGGATTCCCTGAAAGGGTCCCTAGGGGTTTGTAGACCACACTCTAGAGCTGCTGCTGTGGAAGCATCATTTGCAAGCTACTTGGTACCATTCCAGCCATCTATCCGGACTGGCTCCAAGTGTCTACATACAATCAATGAGGTGATGCATTGATTGTATTGTATCATATTGATTTTTATTTAATTGTTTTGTGTTGAAGAAAATCTAGTGAATCATCACCTTTTCATGGATTTTTTTAAGAATGTAATTCTGATCTACTCTCACAAGGAGGTGGGAGCTTCTTTTGCTGACTGGTGGGGTTCAGAGCAATCTAGGAGCTCAAGGTTTTTAAATGTTTCTGCGCCAGACTTCATGGTCCCATTCTTCTTAATGTTTTTTTTTTTAGCACAGGAAATTTGCCGTCGCTATTAATTCACCTCCTTCTGAGCTCTTGCCATCTGCACAATCAAATATTAATCTTGATTTTCGGTGCATTTTGCCCTCTGGCTGTGGGAGATAAGGGTCTCTTTAAATATCCAGTGGAGGCCTTCTGCCTCTCACAATACTTCCTAAGTTAATATTTGAGTGGCATGAATCTATTTTCTTTTCATGCTTCCAAGACAGTTAACAAAACCCAGTCAACTTTGCTACCCTGGTTCCCACTACTTTTATACATTTCAAATGTTGGAGCCATGGGAGAGCCAGTGTTTCCTCTTTCACCTGTGCTTCTTCCCAGTAAACCACAGTGGGAGTCTAAGTGAGTGGGATGCTGCCACACTAAAGTGTGATCACCACCCTATGGATGACCAGTGACGGAGACCCTTTGTCATCTGACGTGCGAGTGATCTAGTTCTAGAATCGCACCCTGAGAATCTGTATTCTAGGACAGTTTGGGTTATAGCCAACACCACACCTGAACCAATAATTTGGGAAAAGTTATTTATCTGGGAGGTGATCTCAGGAAGCAAGTCAGTGAGTGGGGAAGTGCAACAGGAAAGGGAAAAGAGTCAATAAAATATATGTTGATAAATGGTTATTACCGTGGTAACTAGAGTTCAAGTCTACTATGAATTCCCTGAAAGACTGTGTTAAACATAATTATCAATTGTCCTATTTAGGGGTGAGGAAGTAATTTCTCTGCTCATTTTTTTTTTCTACATTGATCGAAGATCATTCCTGGAACACTGAGCCTGTCTTTTTCCGCAGCCCTATATATGGGCCAAGCCTGCTCCAGCAGCCAGAGCAACTCCAGCTTCAGGGGAACTTGTCAAATGAAGCCCATCCTGATGAGCGAATGCTTGAGCTAGAAAGTCCAGAGTGGGCTTCTTCTTCACTAAAGCTCTGGGTGACCCGAGTTGGATTAAGGAGTAAGTGTGGGCTCTGATTGTATCTGTCACAGATCCTAATTTCACAGGCACATGACAACCAGATTCAGGAAGATTAAAGGCTTAAATGTGAAAGGCAAAAACTATGAACCTTCTAAAGGCTTTATTTATTTATTTAGAGAGAGGGGAAGGTAGGGAGAAGGAGAGGGAGAGAAACATCTGTTTTCTCACCAACTGGGGACAAGATCCTCAACCCAGGCACGTGCCCTGACCAGGAATCGAATCAGCAACCTTTTGTTTGGCGGGACAATGCCCAACCAACTGAGCCACATCAACCAGGGCACTATGACACTTTTACAAGACAACCTTGTACTTGTTAGACATTGTAGCAGAGAGAGATTTTTTAAATAGATACAAATCACAATCCATAAGGAAAAACATTCACCAATTTCTCTTCACTCAAAAACACTATAAAGAGAATGAATAAAAATAGGCTACAACTTGGAGGAAATATTTTCAATACATATAAATAGCAAAGAATTAGTGTATAGTATATTTAAGTACTTTGAATCATGAAAGAAAGAAAGAAAAAAAGAAAGAAAGAAAGCCCAAAAGAAAAATAGGGGTAAAATTCAATGAGCAGGAACTTCATAGATGATCAAACAAAAATGGTCCCAAAACATTTGAAAATATTCAATCTCATTATTAACCAGAGAAAAGAAAATTGTCACAAAATTAGTAGAAATGGGACTGTCAGAATGTGTCAGGTTTGGGCAAAAATGTAGAACTCTCATTCACCTTTGAAGAAAGGGAGTGTAAATTGTGTAATTTCTGTGAAAGTTGGATCGCCATTTCTTAGCAGAGTTGAATGTTGAGTGTATGTATTTCCTATGACCTATCAATATCACCTACAGGTGTATACCTGAAGAAACTTTTGCACACTAGGATGTGCACAGAGATACAGCCTTAAAAATGATCACAAAACTGTAAACAAACCAACTGGTGTCAAGAAGACTTGGAGCTTTGGTTCTGTTTCTTACGAGTCGTGGGCTTTTGGACAATTGTTTAACCTCACTAAACCTCAATTCCCTCTTCAGTAAAATGAAAATAACAGTAGCTTCTAACTCACAGGCTTGTTATTGAAATTAAATAATACATGTAATATCCTTAAAATGTGCTTTCTTGTTAATTGCTCAATAAAATGTTAATAAAATGAATAATTCTTATTTTCATTACAGAGTATCAGAGAGGACTACTAAGGAAAGTAGATTACTGCAACTTTTAGTTCCTAAGGGCTTGTTAAATGGCATTTTAATTTTATTTCTTTCTAGTCATCTAGCCTTAATAATAGGACCCTCCCGTGCTGCTGCTGAGAGAATTGAATGAGACGGAGCAGGCAGAAATGTGTCTGCACCTGGTGGTGCATGGACAGCCACTGTTATTGTTTCTTCTAGTTAATAACACAATTCTCTTTGGGTTTAAACTCTGTGAAATTGGAGGGTTAACCTAATTTGTTTCTTATTCTTTTTATTGGCTTTTCTCCTCTCATAATTAATTTTAAATATTTTTTTTCTTAAAGAACCCACCATCTATACATATGGATTTTATTTGTCTTTTGGACTTCTTTTGCAATAGTTTTTTTTTTCTTTTGATTGATCTGGGTTTGGTTTAGATTTCCTAAATTCTATTTTTTAAAAATATTGTTGAACTTCCTTTTTCTTTATGATCTTTAATATTATCATGTTTTGGCCATTTTCTGTCAAGTTTTTATTTAAACAGGGTCATTCCCAAAACACTGCTGTTTTGATTCATCTATATGGTCGGTAAATCTAGAGTGGCCTGCTCTGTGATTCACAGGTCAGAAAGTGGGGCTTAGTACTGAGAAAGTAGATGGTTCAAAATAATATAACATAAAACAATAAAAATAAAATAAGAAAATGAAAATTTCTGTGTTATGAGAAGGACAATATTCAGAACTCAATCATGAAAAATACTTGGTTATCAAACTATGAGTCAACAGTATCAGCTGAAATCCACTTAGATATTAACACAAGGCAGCAGAAACTTTCAGGATGGTTGTGTGCACGGCAGGAACATACTTTAACACCCAATTCCCTGCACACCATATTACTCTAGGTGAGGCTGAGGCGCTGTCTCTCCTTGCTGCTTGAAGTGAGGGCCAAGGGCCAGCAGCATCGACATTATCTGGAAGTGTAATAGATTTACAGAATCTCAACTACCATTCCAGAGCTGCTGAATCAGAGTCTCCAGTTTCCAGATCATCAGCTATTTCTATGCACAACGATTTGAGAAGCTCAGAGCTAGAGTCAGATTTGTTTGTACAAGGCACCGTCCTCCTCTTTGAATGTAAATGAATAAATGATCAGGTTCCCTAAACCACAAAACACATAGGGCAAAGGGGCTTTTTAGATAATAACTCCATTAAGTGAAATGTTAAATACGAGCAATTACATTGAATAGTATATGTGTCCAAATCTCTTTCTCAGCAATCTAATTCTTTGTGGCATTTCATTCCACCTGTACTAGCCATGTGTGAATGTGTGATTTATTTACACCTGACTCACTTGAATATTTGGTAAAACATGACATTTACCTTACTATTTTGAAACAAGAGAACATATTTTCATGTATTCATTCATTGAACAAGCATTAAATGAGCACCTTTTCTGCCCTGTATTAGAGGCTGGGGGCAGAGGTGAATAAGACATGGGACCTGTTCTCAAAGAACTCACCATCCAACGTGGACTGAACACATAAACAGACCCCGTTAATGAAGTGGGGGAAATACTTTGACAGCACCCACAGGGTCAAATGGAGGCACGAGTGAGGGACAGTGGATCAGGACAGGAGGAAAGCAAGAAGATGTGAAGAAGTAATGACCAAGTCTTCTTAAAGGATGAATATAAAAATTGGGAGATAGAGAGGAAAAGAACCTTCCTCGGAGATGTGATGGCATAGCAGAAATTCAGAGAGGAAAGTGAGATTTCATCAGGGATTCAGGTGCTACTGAAGCATCACATGCCAGACAGAAGAGGAGGGTGAGGCTGGAGAGCCAGCTGGGGCATTTCAAGTCCACATGAAGAATTTTATAGTTTATCTCGTAGGGCAGCATCGAAAGGTTTTTAAATAGGGAAGAGCCCAGTCAGATTATTACTGTTGGTGGAACACTCTGGATACGGAGTGGGGGAAGGAAGAAGGGTTGGGAAGTAAACCCTAAGCAGGGAGGCCAATTAAGAAGCGATTATATTCTTGCTGGCAAAAGTTAGAGTTGTGTGGTGGTGAGATGTCAGCGTTACAACCAGCCCGGAGTGCAAAGGTACAAAGGATCCCCAGAGACTGAAGACTCCTACACACTTTCTCTACAACTCTCTTCATGTCATATTACACTTTTCAGAACAATATTGCAATCACTGCTGTAAATGAAGAAATTCTCAAGATACCATCCTCCTTCATCCATCCATTATACTGTAAAAAAATGAAACAATTAAATCCTATTATACAAGCATCTTGAACAGAGATCAAATGTAATTCATCCTACGAGTTGTCAGCTAATTAAAGTATTTGTTCCGTAGATTCCTTAGCCTATCGCACAACCTTAGCCTCTCACACAACCTTGGAGTCTTATGCTAGGAGGAAAACAAATCACATGCCATTTCCCCTTATTTAATTTGTGCCACTCTACCAGTACTTTATTACAGTGCTGCAGGTTCAAGCTTCATATTTAACCTGGAAGTTAAAATGTGAACCTTCAGAAAACTGCCTGCCAGGGGGGAGGACATTACACATCAAAGAAACCTTTTTAACTGAGATGAACTGGTTTCTCCTCCCCGTGCACCCTGCTTTCTGTCTTACACATTATTCCCTTCGCACTGCTATTCACTTTTCTCTGTGATCTCAGCCCAGGGAGAACTGAGATCCTAGAGCAAGACATCCATTTCCCACCCCCCCCACCAGTTTTACAGCATGACAGAAGCTTAAGAGATAGGTAAATCAGGGAAATATAAGTTCTCAATATAAGAACTAACTTGCCAGGTTATATGCATACTGAGAAGCGCACTAGGTTGTATAGTCTGTCTTCATTGGAACAATAGCTCATTTTCACCTAAAACTGGCCTGGGGTCAGAACTCAGCGGCAGAGATTTCAATTGGACTGCTCATCTGCCTGCTGGCCACCAAACATTTGAATTTCATGCAGGTAAATTTAGCATTCTTAACTTTTAACAAATATTTATTGGGTACCTACTGCATGCAGGATGCTACTAAGCATCCTGGGGAGAATACAAATTCTTTCAGTATTTTTTCCAGCCTCATGCTAGACTCATGGGTCTCAAGAATAAAGCAGCCTCAGCCAATTCATAAATCCCTCACCTATTTGCCTTGTCACCATTATCACCAAACTTGTTTTTGAGTGCCCCTGCTCCATTCTCATTTCTGATTTGTCCTACAGAAGAGAACCTTTGACCTAATTTAGATTGTTTTATTTTTTTGTGTTATTTTTTTCTGAATTGTTTGTAAGGTCTTTTTTGACCTTAATGTTTTTATTATTTGATACTATATATGCTCTTTTGGATTCCCATGAGTGCTTTTATTATAAGATCTCTAAAGCTCAACTTAAAAAGTAAATTTTCATTTGATTAACAGAAAAAAATATCTCCAGAGTATGCAGCACAACATGTAGGTTAATTTCCTAAAATTCTTTGGATAGCATGTATAATGTTGGGCAATGCTTCCTCAAGAAGTTCTATAAGTTTCACTAAAATCTCCCACAAAATATGGTATAAGGAGGTGGTCTGTATCTGCTTCCATCCTAGCCCCTCAGCCCCTCATGGTAGTGTACCCAGGGCAGATGGGAGATCGATGCTTGTTCCATTGATTGACCGACCTCTGTGCGAGCTACTTTTATTCAGTGTTCAGGCAGATAAGCTCTCTGTTGTTACCTTGAACATTTTCACCAGGAATTGCAGCAGCAACCCTCAGTGTCTTAGAAGGGCATCTTAGAGAACACCAGTAAGGGGTTTTCCTCTATCGCCAAAGCACCTTAGGACCTAATTCTCCTCCTTCACATGCACTGTATTCTTCCTCAGCTGTCCACATAGGAGCACCCAGGATTCATCTCCTATCTCCTGCTGCTGATCTCCATAACCAAACCCAATTAGAAGTCGGAAGGGCACAGGAAGAGCAGGGAGGCATGATCCAAACAGGCTCTGGGACACAGAGCACCTTGGAGAGGAGTGGAAAGTGAATCTGGAGGGTCAAATGGAAGGTATCTGACAGCTCTTCATCTGCTTATTTATCTTTGAGGACAGACATACATTCAAACATCCTTAAACACATACACATTTGAAAACATGAGTAAAATGTAAAGCCAAAATTCAATAAGTTAAAACTTGATACACACAAAATCATTTGGTCACCAATTAATTCAGCCGCACATAGGGCACTTGGTGGCAACGGCAGTAACACAGATATGTGTGAGGAGAGATAGCTGTTTTCAGGGAGCTTAGAGTTAAGTTATGACATCAGAGAGTGGTTTTTGTTGGAAAGCAAAGGGTCAAGAGTAGATAAAACCTGGACAGGAGGGCCACACTCAAATGAAACTTGGAGTCCACATATAAGTAATTACTCCTTATTAGCACGAAAGATGGGCCTATTTACAAACAGATGAAGCAAATGAAGAAATGAGCATTCTTGTTTGGGCGAATGGTGGACCGTAACAGATCCAGCAATGTTCCCGCACCCTGCGTGGGGACCACTTGGAGGGCTCGTGGCACCTGTGGGGTGAATCCTGCTCATCCTCAATTTCTTTCTCTATGTTCTCCTCTATTTATCTTTTTCAAAAATTAAAAAAATATTAAAATTCTTGGGTTTTCACCATTTCTGTAAATCTGGGTATTAATTTTTTATGATACCACATGAAATAAAACTCAGGAATAAAATTAATCTCTGCACTTTGCTTGTAAACCACCCTTAAAGGAGAAAACCACCCCTGCTGCCCCTCAGGTTTCAGCCTCTCTTTATGTTCCTGAACGCTGAGAAAGACAATAAGTAGCGGCCACTTCACAAAACAAGCACACGTAACACTAGTAAAGCATGTCTATTTATACACTATTGCAAAGAACAACTTTATTTTCAATCTATTCCTCCCCAAGCATCTCATTTAAGGGTGTTAACAACTAAATTGCTATCCCTCCTTAACATCATTTTTTATCCAAGAATAATGGGTGACCTAGTGGCACGGTACTGGTTTTACATTTTTAAGTGTGAGTCACTGGAGAAAGCACTAGGATTCTTTGTTTTTGTTTTTATTTATTTATTTTTAGAGAGGGGAAGGGAAGGAGAAAGAGAGGGAGAGAAACATCCATGTGCAGTTGCCTCTCACGCACCTCCCACTGTGGACCTGGCCTGCAACCCAGGCATGTGCCCTGACTGGGAATCAAACTGGCGACCCTTTGGTTCATAGGCTGGCCCTCAATCCACTGATCCACACCAGCCAGGGCAGATTCTTTTTTTTTTAATTGTGTTTTTTCCATTATCATTTAACCCCCTTACCCGAGCAATCATCACATTTTTTACCATGTCTATGAGTCTTTTTTCCTATTTGCTTGATCCCCCACACCTCCCCACCCAATAGCCGTCATTCTACTCTCTATCTATGAGTCTGTCTCTATTTTGCTTGTTAGTTCAATTTGTTATTAGATTCCACATGTAAGTGAAATCATGTGGTGTTTGTCTTTCTCTGACTGGCTATGAGAGGGCCTCATGGACAATCATCTTGTTGAAAGAGGAGGATAATTAGGGGTAGGTCAGAGCTAGGGGTATCACTCAGCACTGTTTTTAGCTAGTTATTCAAATAATATTGAAAAGAGACGAATGGTCCATATCCAAGAATAATATAGGAGTCTGACAGACACGAGAGTGGGGTGTGAAATGCCCGCCCAAGCCCTGTTCTCACGTACCATTGCCTGGCTGAGAAGCTGTATTGGGAAGGGGGAATAAAAAGAGGAGTTATTTTCGTCAACTGATATTCAATGAGTTTTCTTAGACTGATCACAGAATTGCGGTCTCAGGGCAAACTGCCACCTCGAAATCTGAAGAGACAGACAGATACAGAGAAATTGAGCTAAGACCAGCCTAAATAGAACAGAAGTTGCCGGTTCCATAACTGGTAGGAACACTTAGATAGTAACTGATGAACTGCTTGAGGTTAAGTATGGTCTAGCATGAGAGGGAGAAACTTCTAGCAGCAGGAATCTGAGGGGCGGTGCCACACTTTTGTGGATTTTACTTGAAGTTTCTCGGGTACTGAGGATAAAGAGCCTTGAAAAAACGCACATGTTTTGGAAAAGGAAAGAGTAAAACTTGAAATATAACCAGAGCATTCTCTATTATGAACTCCTGCTCACTAAGGGAAAAGACTACCAGAACTTCATCTGAGGTGAGAGCATAGATATTATCCAATTTCAGCCTTCTGTAAGCCTTTCTATCTCACTTGAGAGGAGAAAAAAAAGCTGGGGAAACACTTGTAAAGGTCATACCCAGTCTCTTTAACAAGTGTTAAACTCAGAACATAAGATAAATAAGTTCTGGGGATTTAGAAAAACACTGCTGGAACATAATCAACAAAAGAAATCAGCAAGCAAAATACAACCAGAGACATTGAAATTAAGAACAATCTAACAATGGCCAGAGGGGAAGGGGGAGGGAATAGTGGGGGGAAAGGTTTCCAGGAAACACTATAAAGGACACATGG
>VMDR010014372.1:0-23639 GCA_007922815.1 Macrotus californicus | reverse complement strand
AATTTGTGGAAATTTCATTTGGCCGATTAAGTGTGAGAGAAGCTAAAGTAGGAAGTGCTCTTTTATGACAAAGTGATTCTGGAGATAATTATTAAAACTGAAAGGTAAGCAAGCTATACATTAGAAATAAAGAACCCTGCACACTGCAATTCTTTCCTGTAATCCTGAGCCAATATGGCATCAATATAGGACGCTGCAACATTCATATGTCCTGAAGCAAGAACGGAAGGGGCCCTAGTTAGCTGGCTGTAAGGCATAAAGTCGGAAACCAGGTTGGAAATCCAAAATAACATGTCTTGCACTATTGTTCCATTCATCCCGCTGATAATATGAAATTTCAGGGAACTCTTACCAGTCAATATAAACACTATAACTATAGTAATATTCCAACAGTGATGAAGAGAACTTCTGAGTTCATCTAGATTGATTTACTCCACTGAGATTTTCAATTCCACATTAGGCAAGCATTGCTTACATTTTTTATAGTTGTTTAGTTGAACCACAGTGTACCTTTGAATGATTTTGAGTAATTAGGAAATGTATCACACAGTCATAAGCCATCCTCTATGGCTGTATAATTAGTGCCACCTCTGATGAAGGCATAAAATTATAAGGTGAAAACTGGTACCTGAACCATATATGGAAATGGCAGTCCTGCCCCTAGTAAATACTTTTCCTGGTTAACTCAACTTAAGAAAAGAAAGGGTTCACATGATAGCTGAGTCAACTTTGATCCTTGAGAGTTGGGTTCACCAGAGCCAGTTCCCTGAAGCTGTCTTGTGTCTTCGGACAACAAAGAGCTGGAAGCAAAGGCACTTACCCGCACTGCTTCCGACTTCTTGTGAAACATCTCTTCCATGTTCTTTGCCAGCTTTTTCACCAGCTGGAGGCCATCAATTTCCTCTATGACAACGTCTTTCTCATACTCTTTGTATTTCTGTAAGGAAGGAAGGCAACAATAAGGGCACATGATATCACAAAGCACCACGCCCACGATGTCACACGCCTCTACCTACAAGAATCAAGTAAAGGTAAAGTTATAATATGACTGTCTCTGTTGGATTTGGGAAATTAGACTGTATTTCATAAATTATTGAACCAACTTGGGATAAATGTAAACATTGGCTCTGACTCTCTCGGAAACTTAACTAGCACCCAGGAAAGAAATAAACCCTAAAGCAAATAAACTTTTTATCATTCACCCTCTTCAGTTCCTGAAATCAACACCCTACACTTCCAATTTGACCACAGTCAGACATTCTTCTGGTGGACTGCCCCAGATTCATTAGCTATCCTGCAGCTGACATCACTGGACACTAACTATTCCAGATGTGTCATAGATAAGAATGAAGTTCAACTTTTGTGTTTTATTTTTCCTTAAACAACACTACTTAATTTTCCATAGCTGAAGACTGAGAACTTAGGGAAAAAATATTTCAAGGCTATGACTCT
Source organism: Macrotus californicus (assembly GCA_007922815.1). Taxonomy (NCBI): domain Eukaryota; kingdom Metazoa; phylum Chordata; class Mammalia; order Chiroptera; family Phyllostomidae; genus Macrotus; species Macrotus californicus. Next base: position 22,187 of record VMDR010014372.1, on the reverse strand, counting down.
AATAACTATAGTAGAAGTTAGCAAAATATAACCCTTGGGCCTAATCCAATCCATCACCTATTTTTATAAATAAAGTTTTATTGGAACAAAACCATACCCACTTGTTTACATATCCGATCAAGTTAAGTAGTCGCAACAGAGACCAGATGACATAAAATCTAAAATATATACTCCCTGATCTTTTGCACAGAAATTTGCCAACTACTGAACTGGAGGAAGAATTAAAGAAAGTAACGTGGCAGAACATCCTATAAACATCTTATAATGATGGAGTTGTTGCTATGAATTTGAGTGATTCAATTCAATTATTGAGGACTTCGTATGTACCCTCTAGGAGCTTACAGAAAGGGGTATTCACAATAATTGAAAAACCCATAAAAACACATTTTATATAAGATATATGAATCTGTTAGTCAGTTCATAACGGCCTGATTTGACCCGAATTCTCAAAAACAATTTTTTCATTTTAAAACCCATCACATAACCTGGGAATTTATCTGTTTAAACCAGCAGTTCTCAGAGTGGTCCAAGAACCCATCTGGGGTCCCTGTGACCCTTTCAGAGGTCCATGAAGTCCCCCTTTATTCCAACGGCATTTCTATATGAAGCCAGATTTTCCTCATAGATTTTAACAAATTACAATGGACCAAACACAGAAGCAGATATGAAAATCACCTGTCTCCTCTTAAACCAAACATTAACAAGATTTGCAAAAATAAATAAATGTCAACCCTCTAACTAAGTCTTTTCATTTTAGAAAATAAATTTATTTTTCATAAAATGTTATTTATGTTAACATGTACAGATTTTCTGTTTTGAATTCATTTTTTTTCTGTTTTTAAAATATTATTTTTAGAGAGAGAGAAAGAGAGGGGGAGAAATATCAATGTGTGAGAGAAACATCAATCAGTTGCCTCTTGCACATCCCCAAGGCCTAGCAGGGACCTTGCCCACAACCCAGGCATGTGCCCTGACTGGGAATTGAACTAGCGACCTTTCAGTTTGCAGGACAACATACAACCCACTAAGCCATACCAATCAAGGTTGAATTATTTAATTTTTAAATTAATTTTTAAATTTCTTAGTTTGAATTTCTAATATGGCAAACATCAATAAACATACTCCATATAAGCAAAAGGTCTTAGGGAATCTCAATATTTTGTAAGACTATAAAGGGGTCCTGAGACTAAAAGTTTATTTTAACTAAAGATTTAATATTGATCTCACTGAAAAGAAATACTGTTTATTAATAAAAACCTTCCAAATGGAGTTACTAATACTTTTAGTGTTCAATAGGAATCCCTTACATTTATGTAGCTATCAAAGGGCTGAAGAAATGAAAATATTGGCGGGCTTCATATTTACTCATTTGTCAGAGAACCTGAATCAGTTAATAACCCCTCACCCCAAGATCCTATTTAGGAAAAACGAGGGCTCCATATCTTGGCTCTAGTAATCTTGACAGTCATTTTTGCAGTAGAAAATATAATTACTTTTTAACAGCAGGATCATTTTTGAGATATAAATTTACGTTTTCTCTTCATTTCCCCTCCTTTTTCTTAAAAAATATAAACTGGAAGGAGGCTCAGTCTTCCCTTGTCCCAAGGAAGAGGGAGTGTGTGTGTGTGTGTGTGTGTGTGTGTGTGTGTGTCCATAAAACACTTCCTTTCCTAGCTTAGATTCCCAAGTCCTTTGGGTGTCCTAAAAAAAAAAAAAAAAAAAAAGATTAGAGTTTGAGGACAGAGGGATTGATGATAAGGAAACAAATGTAAAGAGAGAATCTCTCTGATCCTTAAGACCAAAATGAAATTCCTAGAGTCTGGGAGCATCTGGCTACACAGAGTCCCTGGGGCCCACCACTGGGCTTGGACCGAGGGCAGGAAGGGACCCTCAGACTGGGCATTGGGGCCTCTCACCTGAACATCATGCCCAAGGACTTGGTGTTTCTTAGAATTAAGGTAATCCTAAAGAAATAAGCAAGGTGCTATCCAGACCACCTGAGTCTGGACCAAGACAGGTACCAGCTACATTATTTCTAAGATGCTCTGAGCTGCTCTGCCTGGTTTTATAATGGACCATGAGTTGTAAGTGACACATTGAACCTGTTTCTTGCAAACATCCGTAAATATCTCACACGTTTTTCTTGAGAGTCTCTCTCTTATAGCCCATCTGGAAAAACAGTATTCCTTCTAGCCTTCCCCTCTGCCTCAACAGGTAGGCCCTGGTTCCCCAAAACAGTGAGGCTGCACCCTCCCTCTGACCGCCAGAGTACTCAGTGTGGTCCAGAAGGCGAGGCCAGGTCCTCATGGTCACACACCAGCCCACAGCAGACACCCAAGGATTTCTCTGGGTGAAGCTTGCTGCAGAACAATTGCGATGTGACAATAAAAGAAACAAGCAAGCCATGTAGCTATGGCTCTGTAAGAATGACCGCCCCACCCCTTGGGAGGTTGACTGAATTGGCCTGGGATGTGGGACTCCAGCCAGCCCACGCCTGGCTCAGGCTCACAGCATCCTCTGCTGTATGAATAAAACTTCAATGACAATTACTGGAACCTTTCCCTAAAGTCAAATGCAAGCCAATGTCTTCAGAGCCAAAAATCCTGGGGGTTCTCTGCTGCCTGCCAGATGTGTTCCAAAAGCCAACAGCCGAGACTAACTTAGAGCCAAGGCTGATTCACGACCAAAAATACAAAGTTCGAGAAGTGAGTAAAACGAAACAAAACTAATGTCAGTCTAATATTTACAGAGTCAGTGAAATCAATCTCTGTCTTAAGTAATTCTGTAACTGATGGTGATCTAGAGATTTCAGATAAAGAAAAATAAAACGGATTTCACAATTAGCAATTTACCTGAATCTTTTGGTTTTTATATAGGGGCCATTACTCTGGCCATATCTGTTACTTACATGTATTTACCTCCCAACAGGCATGTAAAACGGAATCAATCTATTTCCACCATTCCCTAAGTTTTCAGTAAGATCTTCCTGCATCTTCTCTTCTTCTGAGTCTGTTCTGTGAAAGGAGCCACTGACTTTGTGGAGGGTTGTCAGTCTCCCTGGACTACTTTGTGCCTAGCGACCTAGCTAACCAATCTCAACATGAAGCTCTTTGCCCAGCCAAGGATTCCAGATGTGGGACAAACACAGCAGTTCACTGGATCCACTCCTCTGCCCGCCTACGTTTTCCCCCTTCAGGACATGTGACAATGGGCCCTCTTTGCCAATGAGCCAAGCCCATGCTACTCTCTCACCACCCTGGGGAAGTTAGCCCATAACAAAAAAAAACTGCTTTTCAAGATGTGTTAATGTCTATTGGAATTGGGTCAGAACAACGTAATGCCTTGCTTTTACCAGAAAACATTACACTTTGCTGGAATCAAAGGATTTTGAAGAACAGAGAGATTAACCCAGTGATAGTCATTAATCAATCGCAAGCCTTTAGTTTAGAATGGCAATGTATGTGTGTGTGTGTGTGTGTGTGTGTGTGTGTGTGTGTGTGTATAAGAGGATATATATAAAGGAATATATATATATAATGTGTGTGTGTATATATATATATATATATAATGTATATATATATTCCTTTAAAAAAGTGCCTACGGTATGAAACCAAGCAATTTGACCTCCAGCAACTGGATAGAGTAAGCTACAATAGTACAACAGAATTCCACACAGCCATCCCCAAATTGTATAAAAGAACATAGGAAATGTGCATGCAGTATGTTGTAATATGTCACAGACCGTAATCGGTGACTTTGTACTTTCAGTTACTAATCTGCACACACACACACACACACACACACACAAACACTGCTAGAAGGACATGCCAAATATTCACAGCTGGCTGTACAATTACAAATTTTTTCCTTTCTTTTCTTGCTTACCTGTACTTTCTCATTTTTACAATGAACATACATTGGAAATCAGAAAATGTAAAAGTTGTAGTCATATGTAGAATAGCATATGGGCACCTAATAAACAGACTCCTTTAGGGGAACATGGTCCCAATTAGAATCTGTGTAATTAAGCAGCATGTCTTCATTAGCAGAGCCTAAGGAAGTCAGTACAATGAGTCCTCTGTGTATCCCAGGCCCAGCACGGTGCTGGATGCTTCTCACACATTAATCCGTCCAGTCCTCACAGGTATCCAAGAGGTTGGCATCATCCCCATGTGGCAGATGGGGAACTGAGGCACAAGGAGGTTTAGTCAGTCATTGAAAGGCAAATGGTTAGACAGTGAGTTTTACACCCAGCGAGGCCTAACTTCTAGTCACTTGGTCATTTGAATCTGGGGAGTAAAGGGTGATGGACTGACAGTCTGAATATGTGCAAACTTGTTTCTGAGGGCCCATTTCACTACCATAATAACCTGTTTCATTAATTTTTGTAGCCAATGGTGGCTCAGACTCCCCAAGAGAGTCAAATACTAAAATGTGGAGACATTGTCACTTAACAAGGCCTGCAGCTGCTCACCAGGTTGCTCCAAATGAGCCAAAGCCACATGGCCAGGGCACGCTGGATGCCACAAAAGTGGACATATCCCTCCACAGGGCCTCTGAGAGGTGAGCTTGAAACCTGGTTTCAAAGAATAGATACAGCTCTTGACAATAAAAATACCTGGACGGAAAGGACCAAGCCATTTCTTAAGGTGGCCCTGGAGCCTTCATTATAAATTACACCATGGCTGTGTTTGGGCTACCAATCATGTCTCGTTCTCCAGGGTACCAAAAAACAGCTGGAGGCCAAATACCTCAAGCTTCTTTTTCTCCAGTGTTGGCCTCCAACTCTGGTGTACAGGCAAGGGCGCTTTGTTTCCTACAGATTCAAGGACTACGTTAGCAATTACTTAGTTTCATGTAAAAGCAGTCCTCCTTGCACTGGAAAAGGAGTTAGGAGGGTGTTGGCAGATCCCTGAAAACACAAAAGGAAGACCAAGCAGAAGATGAACATGGAAGAGATGCTGTGCCACCTGAGTAAAGGTTCAGGCCAGTCTGGATTTGAATACTGTCTCTAGTCTATCTATTTGTTCCTTAAACATCTATTGGGTGTCTCTGGTATGCCAGGCAGGGTATAGACACTGAGCACAATGATAAGTAAAGAAAATTGAAGAAAACTGGCATTCCAATGGTCAGGAGTGTTCTGATGAGTAAACAGGAAAAAAAGATACAACATAGTGGTAGGTTGTACCAGCGGGGGTGGTCACAGTTGTGACTTCATCTTGCCGTACCTTTAAAGGGTGACTAGGCTGGGAAGGTGGGAGACATAACAGGGGACAAGCCTGCCTGGCAGAGGGAGAGGCAGGTATGGAGGCCCAAGGACAAGAAGCTGCCTGGGGCCCAGGAAACTACCCTGTTTCACTTCACTAGCACACACAAGGCCAAGGTGGGGATTCTGATGAGAGATGAGGTAAAGTAGTGAGCAGAGTCAGGTCATCAAGAGTTCAGGATGTAAGAGTTTGGGCCTTACCCTGATTTGGGTAGGTGGCTCAGGTGTGGAGACAGGCAACAGCCAGAGCCATTAAAGGGCTTATTGGTATTGGTATTCAATGACCAGATGTGTGCATTTGAAAAATCTTGGTGTGCAGTATGGGGAGGAAGGACTAAAGCTGGGTGGAGACACAGAGTCAGGAGACTGGTGCAGCCAGAACTTGGGAGACAGTAATAGGAAGAGACCAAGAAAGTCAGAGGAATGAGAGGTGGGCTCCCCAGGAGACACGCAGAAGTTTGACGGTCAGACACAACAGCAGTTTGAGAGGTTGGCCGTGTCACTTTAAGGAAATCACTTAACCTCCTGGGCTTCAGTGTCCTGGTTCAGAATGCCTGGGAGACCGGTGACCGTCTTCCAGGGCTCCTCTGGAGGGTTACTGGGAGCACGTCTGTGAAAGCCCCCGGCACAGTGCCTGCACAGAATGGGCTGCTCCAGTTCTCAGGCTCCCTGGTTTTCCCTCCTGCTACAGGGGGGAAATTTTCTGCTACAGAAGATTTAGTAGGTGCTGTATTTTCATACTAATGCCTTCCTGAACTGAAGTTCTTCAGGTAAGAGGCAAATCCAACAGGGTCACTGATGATGTCGATGCTCTTCACCCTGCCACCCCTGCCCTCTGAGCCTCCCCGGGGCTTAGGGCAGTAGCTGGAGATACTTGAGCAGCCCAGCCTGTGGCTTTAGCCAAGACCCAGGCAAAGGCAGAACACAGCCCTTCACAATAGCACTTCTCAGCATTCACGACACAGAAGGAAAAAGCAAAGCCTGGAAAACGTTTTATTCCCTCTCTCTCAGGAGAACATCTGAAGCTTCCACTCCTTCTGTTAGCAGAATCAGCATTTGGCAAGAAATCTCATGATGGGCCAAGAACATTCATCATTCGCGAAGGGAGACACAGAAATGCATTACTTCTGCAGCATCTATTTTGCCAGATCATTTCACACAAACACCAGGAAGAGAAAAGCACTACTTCAATGTCAGAACACTTAATGTTGTTCATACATTTGGGTCATTTTTCTCCTCTGTGATAACTGGATATCTAGAAGTGAGTCACCTGGAACAGCCCCCCAGAGAGAGGCTCCAGTCAGGAGACTTCTGACCAATCACAATTAATTGGGATTTAAGCCAAACATGAAAGAGGGGTTCAAGGACACTCAGCACCCTGAAAACATGCCCTCTACAGAGAACAGATAATGGGAGTATCATTAACCAAAGACCCAGTGCATCTGAACATGGTCTCTTGGTCATATTTTTCATCAAAACTGCAATTACATCTTGAGTCAGCATAATTAAATCACTAGATGAGGGTTGACAGAAGGTCCAGGACAGGCAATGGCAATGCAAGGCCCTGCCCAACCTCAAGTGAAACTCCGGGGGGCTTGCCTCAAAGGCCACGACTTCAGATACTGGCCTGCTTCTCCATCCCTCCTCTAAGCCTCTGGTGCTTCCCTTGAAATCTCTGACCCAGACCCCCATAAACCTTGGTACTGGGAAAGCACCCTGGACACTGGCTAAGCCCAGAACCCTAAAGGAACACAAGCAGAAGATGCCTCACTTTCCTACCTTAAGGTTCAATTTTCAGTCTTATTCGCTAAGAGAGCCACAGTGCAAGAGATATATTCATTAAATCAATCGTGTAAGTAAGGATCACACAAACATAAAAAAGGAACCTAACCTGAAATCACTTCTATTTTCATTCACTTAACAAATATTTACAAATCACCTACCATGTGCCAGGTGGGTGGGGACTATTAGCAAATACACATGTTCTCTTAGGGTATAAAGAAGCTAAATTGGGTTCATCTTATTAACAATGGTAATAAATAAGTTGGAAGAGAGCCACATGGATCATTTCAATCTAAACTACTTGAGCCCTGATACACCAGAGGCAAGGGGGTGCCATGTCTCCTACTGAGTATATGACAGTCTGTAATGCAGAGACCTGCGTCTCTCCTTGAGGAGGAAGGGGTGAGTGTCAGGTGACGAGGGCAACCCAACAGTCAGTAAACACTGAAAACTTGGCCAGGAACAGGAAGGATATCACAGTCGTGAGGCAGGAAGAGGGTCCCAGGGAGGGGTATAAAACAATAAAAGAGCCAAGACTCCTAGAAAAGGGAATGACTGTGAAGTGTATACAATTCCCTGCCTCCTGGGAGATGAGGTCGGTGGAGTAGGCTGTGAATGTGATGAGATGCCATGAGCCAACACAAGGGAGCTGGTAAGCAGAGGCGGGATATCTATGAACCAGGCCTGACGGACAGTGGTAACAAAGGGGCTGGGGTAGTTTCTGTAGATTGCATGTATGCTCCTCCCATGTACATGCACATGTAAGCAGGTACAACCCTCCATTAGGGAGAAAGTGGTGCAGTTTTGTTCTATCTTCTCTGTCATATTTACAGCAAAGAGGGGTAGACCTGGATGGAATGGATGGGAAAGAATCCACGTGGATTTTGCTGGAGCGCTGTTGATTTGGAGCCTGGTAGCAGCATCCTTCTTGGTTTAAAATCCCCTGCTAGGGTTCAAGTCAAAGGAAGCACAACAATGTGTCTTCCACCTGCTAGGCAATTTGACATGGTGCTAAGTCCAGGGACTCTCCAGCCAGATGTGCTAAGTTCAAGTCCTAGCATCACCACTTACTAGCCATGTGACAAACTGGCTAGCCCCCATCAACCTCCTCTCCTTCATCAGGAAAGCGGATGATACCAGACCTCATACTGTTGCTAGAATGACCAAAGGAGGTCAAGTGTGTAAAGTACCCAACAGAATGCTGGACACAAAGTACTCGAAACTGGTGACAGCAATGGCAGAGGTTAGTAATAAATTCTGACATTTGGTCTGTAACTTCTGAAAAAGGTCATTTCTTGCCTGAACACTAAGAAGAAACTCTCATCCAAAGTTCAGAGCTTAACAAGGGAACTAGCTCTGAACGCTGCTCTGGAGAGGGGCAGTTTTGGAATACATCCACAAGGTACTGAGGGGTCTGCAACAGTAACTCTTTACGAATGGCTCCTTCTGGCAGGAACTGGGTGATAGAAGCCTGCATTTGTGTAGGGGGAGTATGGAGGGCGAACAACAGTTTTTAGATACATTGCTAAAGATGTTGCCATAAAAGCTAATCATCTACAATTCTTGGATCTTTCCTTATAGGCAGTGTCATTTTCTTATTATGACATAAATGTACTTAGTATTCCTCTCGACTCAATCATTGCATAAAGAAGTGTCACTTCAAAATACAACACTCCAAAGCAATTATGTTTCCATGTAAATATATTTCTAAATCCTTTAAGCTGATGTTAGGAACACTTCTTCTTAATCATAACAACAACAAACCTAACTAAATTCATGAAACTGCAGGTCACAAAAGAATATTTTAACATTTGAAAATGGAAAGTGTCACTTTGTACAAATAATTGTTTCACACAGGTATTCTGATCAAGTGTCTCCGACGTCAAAATAAAAAAAAAATAAAAAAAAAACAAACACCCAAAATTAAATACATTGCTCTTCCTGATCTAGTTAGTTTTGAAGAAAATCCTTGAAGATGCAGTTTTTCACTGCCAAAGCCATCAGAACAACAGACATAATTTGCATATGAAGAAACCTTCCTTTAGACATGACAGAACAGAAAGCAGGACCGGGCATTCAGTTACAACCCCGAGAACAGAGGAGGCAGGGAGCAGCTGGGCTCCAACTTCTGCAGGGCTGCAGCACCTGGATACCACTCCGGAATTTGGAACATTGCCTATAAGCAGTTCTTACTTACAGCATGGACCGCCGCTGAGGGCAGAAGTTATTAAGAACTTCCAGCTGGGGGTGGGGGAGAACTTCCATCTGGGTAGTGTGGTCTAAATTACTTATCAAGGTGCCTTCTGGTACTCACCTCAGAGAGCACTGTTCCCAGAGTCACCGGAGTCCCCGGCCCCAGTGTCCCTGGAACCCTTGTTCCCAGCTGGCTGTGTGGAGCGCCCTCCTCCACAGCAGAGTTGCAGGGAGCCTGCTCTTCAGAGAGGCTGGCTCCACAGTGGGTGCTCCCTGACAGATGTCTACTCCTTCCAGATTGTCAGGTGTTGAATGAAAAGATGGATATCTCTCCTCTCCTGTTTCACTGTCTACACTCTTTTTTTAAATCTTGATAAGTCTCATAAGCTTTTACTGCTCAACACAGTCAAAGGGACAAATGCCACCGATAAATTTTAGCTCTGTGATGATAAAACTGAGTGTGAATGCTGCATTACATTCCCATTTTATATAAGGGAAATTAAGTCAGAGGCAGGCTACTAAACCAGCTGTCGGGACAGCCATCCTTGCCCTAGCATGGTGGCGTAACATACTGCTTTAAAGATGGGAAATTCATCTGTCCACTGAACAAAATCAAACGATCTCAGTGCTTATAAAAAATCCAATTCCTGAGTATCTTCTGGATTATGGAATGGGCAATTGGAGGCTCTGAAATGCAAATATTTATGCTGTGCATATATCCTCACAATACTAAAACCCAAAACAATGATTGTGGGTCCATGTGTGTTAGAGAAGAAAAACTTCACTGCATGCACTTATGAGTGTGTTTTACGTATGTCAACCAATTTAACTACAGCCAAACTGCAGGTACTAAAACATTGCTTTACAAAGCCAGACTGCTTGATATAGATTCTTTTCTGTAGGCTACAATTTTTTCAAACACATTTTTCTGATGTTCCAATTTAAAATACTTCATCTTTCCTGCTCCCCAAGGATCAGAGGGATAACCACGACAACAACAATAATAGTAAGTTATTATTAATAATAGCAACAGCATTTATTGAACACTCACTTTGGGTCAGATAATCATTCCTCCATTTTACAAGTTAGGAAACTGAGGTCCAGAAGATTAAGTTATTTACACAAGGTTACACCACCAGTGGTAGCATTAGTTAGGGGGACAGAAGCTACTGTTAATAAAAAATATCCCGAAATCTTAGTGGCAGCACACAATAGAGGTTTATTTCTTGTAACCATCCCAATAGAGGTATATTTCATGTGACCATTCTATGTGGGAGTCCTTGTCATTAGAGGGATCCTCCCGTGTGTGTCTCTGCTCTCCCCTCAGGCCTTGGAGCCTCCTGCATTCAGCCAGCAAATGAGAGTGGAGGGAGTGGAAGAGGAGCACCTGCTTCTTGAACTACTTCTCCTGGAAGAGACATGCATCAGCTGTGCTCACAATCCACTGGCAGTAAGTAGCCACATGGTGCAACCCAGTGTAAGAGAAATGGAACCGGTGGCTGGAGAGCCATATCCAGGCTCTAAGTCAACACGGTGGAAACAGATGCTTAAACCACCAGGGGGCTGTTCGCTGCCTGTGCTGCTGTCACAGAACCAGAAGCCAAACCAGGCAGGATGGCCCCAGAGTCCATGCTCTTAACCACCACCCTTTATGTAAAAACTTGAGAGGCTGTAGACAGATGAAACTTCAGATTGAAACCTGGCTTGGAACCACCTGCAAGATGGATACGTTAGAGCTGGCACAATCAAGACACAGTCTACGGAAAGGATAATGTCACCCAGTCACTTGTGTGTGTGTGATTGCGGTCAGGCTCAGACGTTAAAGGGCAAGTTACTGCAACACAGAAAGAAATACATTATAAACAAGTCTTAGATTTTTTGTCCAATTTCCTTAATCCCAGCTCAGATAAAACTGCTATTTGATTAACATCAATGACCTTCTCTAGCATACGATATGAGCTGCCCAGGCCCCAAGAAAGTTAATTGGCTTAACTAAACTCATTTTAATTCTATATCTAAGATGTCCCGAAAATCAAAGGCAATCAATGAATGAGTCTGCAAGATCCGCAACAAGCTTAGGGCTAATACTATTTGCAGCTGCTCAAGTGGTTCCTGTACTTACAAAGCCAAAAGCTGCAATGAATGATAGGGTCCTGCATCTGAATGAATCTTTAGCTCCATCAGCTCCAAACTGAGTACAGAGGCACCAAGTTATGGCTGCTCTTTGTCGGGGAATATGGAGAATCATGCTGAGATCATGCTTAATAGTTGTGAGCCCACCCTCCCTCCTGTGGAAAGGAAAAGCTGAAATCTCTCTTCTCGTGGTTTTCCCTAAGGTGGTTTGAAAAGTTCTAGAGCCCTAAAAAGTGTTAACTAATGTTAACCTCAATCTCTCTCTCCTTCTTTCTCCCCAACCCATACACACACATGCGCGCGCGCGCGCGCACACACACACACACACACACACACACACACACACACAAAATCACTGTGCCACCAGTATGTTTTCTTTTAAAATGTATTTAGGAAAATATAAGGAAATTAATCCATGTAACCAGTTAATCCACCCCATTCTTATCACACATGACATGCCTATAAGATGGAGATTTGGGCAGGTTTGGGGGCCCATTTGGTGAAGCCCATGGACCCTTTTCAGAATGATATTTAAATGCAAAAGAGTAAACACACAGCAAGAAAACCAATTATATGGAAATTCAGTTTTAAAATGTTTAAAGCACGAATTCGTAATGCTGTATTATAGCTGTTTTTCCATCAGTGCATTAAATAAAAACATCAAGTGGCAAGTATTCCCCACCGTGACTGGGGTGCTGAGGCTGAGCACCAACAGCCAGGAGATGACTGCATCAACTGTGGTATGATACAAAAGTATTTGTGACTTCTGCTGGTGACAAAGTCATAGGCATTGCTGTGGCTTATTACCCACGTAGGTAAGATAAAGTAATGAATTTTGGGTAGAGGTTAGTGAAAATACAAGATGTCATTTTTTTCCCACCTAGGTTTATAGCCCCTTGAATTCTCACCAAGGTTGTGGACACAGGTTAAGCACCCCTATGCACTACCCAAGAATAGCAAGAGGTCCCAGAGAAGGTCACCTGCTGTGTGAATAGTGACGGGGGACCTGCCCACACCTGTTGACAGCTGCTGGTCTTTGTCGCAGGTACTGTCTGATCACCACCACATATTTATAATCCAACTTAAGCTTTCTGTATATTAAATAGATACACCAAATTATGAACATTTTCTGCAATAATTAATTCTGGCTGTCTGTATTAAGTATAGATTACAATTTATGAGTTTCTCTGGGGGGGAGGCCTATCAATAAAAGTTTTCAAATTGGTCAGGGAAAGGTGAGCACTAAACTGAAACGGCACTGAACTCAGGCCAGGGCCTTACAGCACAAGTAATGAGAAATCATTTTTCCCCACATAGGACTGGGTTATTAGAATTCTTCACAAAAAGCATACATTCGTGTATTATTTGTGTGATTAAAAATATATAGTGTCAGGTTCCGAGAAATTTACAATGCCTCATAATGTGCAAAGACAAATGTGACCGACTCAGACTTATACCCAACACACAAATTAGGCAGCCGTTCAACAGACGTGGCCGTTGTTCACAGCTACTAGATGAGTGTGTCAAAAAACACTTCTTCCAACATATACGCAACTGTGCATGACCACAGACACCTGCTCATGAAGTGATGCTAAGTGAAGTGCGTTGCATTGATAACTAAAGCCACATAAACACACAAACCAAAAGACGATGGAAGGGAACACAACAAAATTCTGACCATGGCCAGAATTTTGAATAAATCTTTCAAGTTCTCTAAAATGTGTTTTGTGATACTGCTTTTCAAGTAAAGTCTAAAATGGAGAAAAATAGAAAGGTCAGGGTGGGATTCAAATCCAGGCAGGCTGGTTCCAGAACCTCCCTTCCCCTATAACTCTCCTAAAATAGTTGACGGTAAAATGAGATTCTTTACTTATCATAAAAGCAAAGTGTCCTCACTGTAGGGAAAAACAATCAGAAGGTAAACATAAGCAGATAGAAGAAAACAAAAAACCCTTAATCCCAGTTCCCCAAAATACCAGGGGTTACTCTTTGGTTCATATCCTGACAGATCTTTTCTTTTTAAAAAAAAGGAAGATTTTAGGTGTGATTGTTTCTTTACAATCAACGTGAGATCATCCTATCATTACAATGGGCTGTGTTTTCAAATTATCTCCCCAGGAAACTTAAATACAAAACAGTTTATCCTTCGGACCACCAAAATAAATAGTGTTCAAGGGTCCAGCAAGCCCAGGGTTCTCACACCCATGACCTGGGTCCCTGGAACGGGCATGGTCAAGATAATAAAAGATGGACTTCTCGTGAAAAAGAGAGGTTGTACATTTAAAGCAGTGTTTCTCAGTGGGGGACCATTTTGCCCCCCAGGGACATCTGACTGTGACTGAAGATAGTTTGGGTTTTCACAAAGGAAGAAGTGGGAGAGAAGAGAATGCTACTGGCACCCAGTGGATACAGGCCAGGGAAGCCGCTATACAGTCTACAAAGCACAGGGCAGTCTCCCACAACTAAGAATTATCCAGCCAAATATGTCAGAGTGCAGAGGTTGCAAAAGCCAGGGTAAAAGAATCACTTTCAACACTGGATGCACATAACACAAATCGTAATGACCATCAGGCCCAACCTCCCTCCAACTTCTGAACTTCCGTCTAAGGCCCCTCAGACAAGGAGCTCTGGACTCTTCCATGGAAAGCCTCCTGCAGCCCCACTGCTGGGCAGCACTGAGCAACAGGGAGACATTCCCAACCTGAACTCACTCTGCTTCCCGGTACTATCTGCCCTTAGAATGCAGTTATGCCAAGTAGTTAAACAGACCAATCTCATCCTGCCTTGAAATATTTTGAGAGAGACCTACAGGAGGCCTTCTGGCACAGGGTTAAGAACATGGACTTCCTGGATGGGAATCCCAACTCTACCACGTACTCTGTACAGGTCTTTGGAGGAAGCGTCATAGACATCCTCTGTCTCATCTGAAAAACAGGAGTGATAGTAACAACACTCCTCCCTCAGCACCCATCACTGCGCCCTGGGCAGCATCAGCTCTGAGCAGCCGCTGGCCCCACCACATTTTATGGCTTCAGGTGGGCACAGGGCAGGCACACCAGAAAACAGATGAGCTGAGAGGTGCATGGCACAAAAATTCAAGGAATCTCCAGAAACAGGGAAGTTGTAAGGCCAAGGCTTCTTGGAGGGAGGACCAACAAACGGTGGGAAAAAGAAGAGTTCCTGGATTCCTGGAACAGAGAACATGAAGTCACTGACCAGGCTGACAGCAGAAGAACTGACTTTTCACCCCAAAATCAATCGCTTAATCAATCATGATAGCACCTGACAATCGCAGAGCATTTTCTATGAGCTAGTTGAGTGTCTCACCCAGCGCTGTCTTCTCACAACAACTCTAGAGGTACATGCTACTCTGAACAAGTAAGAAAGCTGGGGCTGCAGGAGTTAAGACCCTGGGTGTGGGCATCATAATTTGAAACTTCAGAAGGACCATCAAACCACACAGACTCCAGCAACACATTTCATAGCACCATGTATATATGTAAACACATTCTCCCGTGAAAATTAGCTTTCGAAAATGGCCTGAAGAGAGATTTCATACATGTAACTCTTCAGTACAATGAGGAACTCTTCTGAATCCATTTCTTCTTAGGAAACAAACCAACAAACCAGCATCCACTAGGAAATCAAGCATAATTAGAGGAAAATCATCATTTCAGCAAGGTCATGACACTGTCAGGGCAGACTATAGAATCAAGTCAACCATGGATCATATTAATAAATATTTATGAAATTCTATGTGGCAGATATATATTATGCTAAGTGATGGGAGATTACTGTTTTTTTTTGCTCCAGAGATTAAAAACAATAGACTCTCCCTGCTCACAGAGCTTAGAGTCTATCAGGGAGGGAATGACCAAACAAAGCACAGAATACACATGTCACTGTGCACGGTAAGAAGTAGCACCAAGAGCTATGACTCAAACAACGGGGACCCAAATGTGACTGAGAGAAAAGGCCTCTCTGAGGAATTGCTGTTACAATAGAAACTGAAAAGATGAATTGAGAAGAGAGGGAGAGACTGAAGGGCAAAGACTAGTCAGCAAAGGAAACGGCACAGGCCACACCCTAAGTTAGGAGGGTTGGAGAATAAAGAGGACACTGAACATCAATGAGCTCACTCACAGTAGCAGAGGTCAGAGGCAGGAGGAGGAGATGAAGGCAGGAAAAGAGGAACAACAAGTCTCAGAACCAAGGCCAAGTACATGCCCCTCTGTACAACTGGAAGAGAAAGAGAGAAATGGAGGAAGGAGGAGTGAACGAGGTCACGGAGATCAGCCACGAAAGGGCCATCCAGCCTGTAGCTCACGGGGACAAGGGCACAGTCTCCTCCTACGTAATTTGACTTTGTGAAAGACCAGCTCATGTTGGTGATGTTGAAAATTGTTAAAAGGTCCTGGGAGGTGGGGAGATGTGCATATGGATGGAAAGTGCATGCTCTGCTGCAGGGATGCTTTTAGTGAACAGCCTGAACGAACTAACTCAAGATCGAGGACTGGAAGACCCACCAAATGCTGTTTCCATTCAGCATTTGGGGCCCTTCAGAATTTTTCCATAGAAGATCAGTAATGTTCTGAGAAACATATTTCACTGTGTGGAGGAAGCGGGGAGGGAACACCCTCCAAATGCCTGGAAGACATGGTAGAGAATCCTCTCCACAAACCAAAGTTGTTCTTAAAACAGACTCCTGTGTTATGCCAACAACTTCAGATCTCCATTCCTCAGCTCTCACATAGAGATTTAACTCACCAGAGGGCACATATCAATGTCACTACTATACCTGAGAGATGCTGGAATTGTTCTCAGCAGAAAAACTGTAAAGCTAAAAGCCCTGACTGAAAGATTTCACCAGGAAGAGGAGAATGTGCTCTTCAAGTACACAGCTTTGATATAAAAACTGAATACAATGCTAAGGGTTTCCAGTAAATCCGAGTTTGGTGCAGTTGGACCTGCAATCAAAAATGTAACAAAGTGAGACAAGAGCTGTTAGAGTTGCCTACATATTCTGTAATCTACATAAAAAATCTTAAACAACGGTCAGGTGGGAGGCATATGTCTGTCTACTTGAGTCATATGACTCATCTTTTCCAAACATGGGTTGATCCAAAAGCTATAAAGTTCCAAGGGAACCCTCCTTCTCTACCCTCCTCCCCAAAAGGTATGTGTCCACATGTGCATGTGTTCAGGCTATTTCGTGATGTACAGAGGGGTAAATTTGGAGAACAAAGAAAACTAGCACAAGTACAGAAAAGTAAGGACCACTTCAATGGGTAAAATGATAATCAAGTTTTGTTTGGAAAATCTTAACTAATAAATGTGGTACCTTTGCAATTTTAATAATATTAAATAATTCCTATTAAAATTATTATATATGTATAAAACCTGTATAATTATTATATCTTTAATTACAATCTGTATATTTCTTAAATATGTTTTCTTTTTCCTTTTTTCCTATATGTGAATATAAATAACTACAACTTAATATAAAGAGACCCATTCACCCAATGATAAATTCACTTAATCAGATATAAGCACCAATGATGGTGACATTATTGGTGACACTTGTACCCAGAAAGCAGCATAGTAAAAGCCAAATATAATATAATCAGACACCCATTTCCTTTCTAAATAGAAAGACAGAGCAAGAAAGAGGCATGAATAAAACAATAGTGGGGGATTAAAATTAGGTCAAGGGGGCGACACATATGGTCACTTTTGTCTTCTAACAACCCCCACCCCCTCTCCATTCTGCAGCACAGCCCATATTCTGACGGCGAAGAGGCTGTACATCATCAGAAAATCAATAATCCTTTGTGAATTAATGAGTCAAACAATATAACCCCACATTCTCTGGAAGGGTCAGATACGGGAATCCAGGCAAGGGCCATTTCAGAGAATGGGCCACGTGGCAGAGATTGCCCGTGGCATTTTCTACATCAAGTCCATCACCTGGCGACAGGACATCACATCCTATAAAACCTCCATCAGGTAAACTGCCATGTTCTGCCGTCAACAGACAAGATGATTCCCAGGACACCCCTCTAAAACTGACAGAAATGCTTTCATGGAATTTGGGGGAAATGCAGAGAGGCAAAAGTGAAATTCCCCTGATTAAAAAATTGTTTTAGCTTCTATTCCAAATTATTCTCATTAGTTTTAAACTAACTCCTTTGATTAGCGGGTAAATCCTTTAAATTACTAAAGTGGGAAAAAACCCTGATCTGAGACATACAGAGACAAACGCTGAGAGAGAAAAGGGTCTGGCAGGCTTTTTACAGCACCCGGGCCACTGCATGCTCACCAACCACAAGATTTTCACCCAGGGCACAGCTTCGCTGGGTGAAAATCACAACAAAACACAGGTTTCAATTACCAAATATTTATCTTCCAAATAAATCTTGTGTCTTCTAACCCTTACAGAAAATCGATTTGTTAATTCACTTCCATTTCATTCTATAATGTCTCCTTTTGTTAATCCTCTTTCCCTGGGGGACTCTTCTCAAATCTTGTCACTTATCCTTTACTGAAAAAGTTCCCTTTTTTGAATTCAAGGTGAATGGCACTTAATAAACGAGCCCTGCATTTATCTGCCTTTCCTTGCATTCATTTTGTGTTCCATGGTCTCCCTCATTAACTGAATGCTTTTTGAGCTGTTCCATTTCCTTGTTATTACCATGCTTCCTTTAATCCATTCATCTTTCATTAAACGCAGTGGGGGCTACATAAGGTTAACCAGAAAAAAATGGAAAGTAAAAGGGAAAAGTTGGAATATCACCCAAAAGCAGACAGTGAAACCTAACCTTGAAAGCGCGGCGTACCTGTTGCCGAAGAAGCTCTGCCGTGAGGCCCTGCGCAAACACTCCCCTTGCTGAAAGGAGGAGGGCAGCTGTCCCGCAGCCCCAGGCCAGGCGCGTGGCATGTGGCCCTGCGCCCTCCTCCCCACCTTTACTAAGTTTCAGTGAGGCTGTAAGGCACTGACTTAAAAAAAAATACATGGAGCCACATATCTGAAGGTCAGGTAGCAGGCATTTCATGACTCATTACAAACCAACTAAGTTTTCCCAACAATTAAGTGAAATTTCCAAAGCTACATGTCACAGATTAAGTCTCAGAGGCTATTAACTTGCCCCAGTTTCCTCCCACAAATGGCAGAGTGCAGGTCCAGACCCAGACCGAGGAATTTAAAACCCACCCCTATTCTTGTTTACTTATTCCCAAGGAATCAATCTGAAAATTGTGCCAACTCATTGTAAAGTGGCAATGCCTCTCCATCTGTCTAAGACGTGAGCTCACGTTTCATACATCAGGGTTTTGGAAGCCAGGCACTTCTGCATTGTTCAAAACTTATTTCATATGACCCAAGCACATGCCCTGTGTAAATGCTAAAAAGAATCAAGGAAATACGAATACCAAGTCAAGAAACGTAAAGGCAGTTCAAATTATCTTGCCTTCATTGTCTTTGTGCATTTGTTGTTTCTTTCTTTGGAGAGTCCCTCCCTCCCTTAACTTGCCCACATTCCTCCCTCTCCCCAGTTAACTCCTACTCCTCAGTCAATACCCTGATCAAGGGTCACTGCCTGTAGGAAGTTCCCTCAGCCCCCAGGACAAGACTCGGGGCCACCTCACTTACTCTTTGGTATTCGCTCTTTGGCTCATCGGTCCATCCTTCCAATGAGTGGGAGATATAGAAGCACCTGACATATTTCAATATGCATATAAATCTCATGAGGTGTTTTATTAAAATGAGGGTTCTGATTCAGATCTGAAGTGGGGCTAGAGGTTCTGCATTTCTAACAAGTCCCAGATGATGCTGATGCTATTGGTCCATGGACCACAATCCAAGTTCTAAATAAAAGAGATTCTGGGTTTCATCTCCACATTTTATGCTAGGGGCAACAGAAGGGCAGAGTGAGGAGGGAGAATTGCTGAGGGAATAAAGAAGAACAGCTCTCACAGGTAGGTCAGGAAAGCTGTTTATGGCCTTGCCTTTTGTTCAGCTTTTAAAATTTGTTTTACATTCAACATTAATACACAAAGTGTCCTGATTTGAGAAGATGGAATTTATGCACCAAGGCCTCAGGCTAACTTCAAACTGATTTCCTACCATATTCAGTAGACTCAAAGATGACACCATCTTCAGCATCTCAGGGAGCTCAGAAGTTAAAAACAACAGGTGAGAAAACAGGATATTCTAGGGGAAAATAAATGAGGTTGTCAATGTTTTCTGTAATTTATGGCTCCAACACATCAACCCCCTTTCCCTCACTAGGGACTGGGTTATGAAATAACAATACTCCACTTGTCCTAAACCCTCTGCTAGGACTCTCCCTCAGAGGCTAATAATCATAACAATAATAATCACAGCAGCCTCGGCAGCCCTGAGCTTAACTGAACACTCCCCTTGTCCCATGCAGTGGTTTAATTGCTTCACATAATAATTAAGTCGTTTAATCCCTCAGCCACCCTGCAAAGAAGCTACTATTATCATTTCCATTTTACCAAAAATGACCTGGGACTGTGAGAAAGGCCATGGTTTGCCCAAGGTCTCAGAGCTGGTTCACAGCAGGGCAGGATTCAAACCCAGGCTGTCTGACTCCTAAGCTTGCGTGTTTAAGAGAGACACTGCCATGGTCATTTCAACGTAGAGGAAGGAAAAGGTGACCCCAGAGACAAATTTGGAGACTTAGATCACAAACTCTAGATAGGAAGTCGGGGAGGTACTCTAGGGGGCACGTACAAAGGTCCCCCAGACCTCCAAAGATGCTGAATTCAGCCCAGATACAAGCCCAACTCTGTCCAAGTCAGCTTGACTATTGGGGCATGCACTGATGGGCTTGTTTGACACCTCTGCCCCTTACTTTGCATGGAACACATTCCTCTCCTTTCTCCACAATACAGTTTCTCTCTCTCTGTCCCTCTCTGTCCCTCTCAGCCTCTGTCTCTGTCTCTCTCCCTCCCCCTCCCCTTTCTGTCAGCTTTTTAGTTAAAAACAAGAGAGATGAAGCTTGAAACCTAATTAAGGAAATGGCCCATGTACAAAGAAAACAGCCAGGGATCGTTATTCAAACAGCAGCCTCTCTTTTTATTTTTGAGGTAGAGCTAACGACTGCTCTGCAGCCCAGTGGCCTCTATATCATATCAAGCACACATCCCGTTATTAGAGGATAATGCCAGCAATTGGAAAACACACTGAATAAAAGCATGCATGGATCCCTGTTCTCGCTTAAATGCTGTCTTGATGATTTAAAATAAAGACAAATGTTATCCTGGGAAATGCAGAGTTCCCTGTGGCCAAACTCATCCATCTTACATTAGTAATATTCCCTTTCCAGCAGACCTGGGTCTGTGCAACGGGGACAAGGGTGAGAAAAGAGAAAGCAACAAGATTGACTGTACCTTCGTGTGAAACAACTGTGTTGGGGGGCTGGGAGGGGAGAGGAAGAAAGGGAGGGAAAGCAAAAGCAAAAGAAATCATCTGGAAAGGTCCAGTTGCATCTTCCCCCTGATTTTGCTGAAATCTGTTCACTTCTAACCATCCCGACCACCAAGTCCAACTCACACCCATGTCTCTGCTTCAATGCCTCAGGCACCTTCCCACTGTCCTTTCTTTCAGTCTTGCCTCATCCTGTCCTCTCTCCATCTGGCTCCTGCAATGTGCATCCGAGAACTCATGCTCTTCCAAGGCTGGACAAAGGCAGACGCAGCCCATGGGATCTCCTCCACCTAAACCCCATCAACCTCTGCCTCACCCATCACCACACCCATCTCACCCCTGTGTTTCAGCCACATGGAACTCCGGCCTTTCTGTTAATGCCCAGCAATCCCTGGAACCTGGGGAGGGAGATCCCATAGAGTACACTACATCTGAAATGCTCTCTACGCTCCAAACTCCCCCGTCATCTATCTGTCTCCTACAAGGCAGGTCTACCCTGGGGCACCACTTCCTTCACAAAGGCCTCCTTGCATCCCCAACCAGATGAAGCCTACATCATAACCATAGAAGCTTATAAACCCCACTCTTCCCATCATAGACCTCACCATGTTTCCATGGTTTTTGACTGTTATGAATAAATCTGCCATGACCATTCAGATACAGGTATTTGAGTGGACACAAGTTTTTATTTCTCTTCAGTAAATGCCTAGCAGTGAAATGGGCAGGTCATATGGTGGATATATGCTTAACTTCTAAGAAACTGTCAAACTATTTTCAAAAATGGTTGCACCATTTCCCAGGACCCCCAGCAACATATGACAGTCCCATTTGCTCTGCATCCTCATCAACACTGGGTATTGTCAGATTTCATGGTTTTGATTTTTGAGGAAGGGAGAGAATTCGAGCCATTCTCCTAGGTATGTAGGAACATTTTGCTGTATTATTAATAGACATTTCTCCAATGACTAATAATGTCAAGCACCTTTTCATAAGCTTATTTGCTATCTATATATCATCTTTGGTGAAATGTCCATTAAAATCTTGCCCAATTTAATTGGGTTGTTCGTTTTCTCATTTTTGAGTTTTGAGAGGTCTTTATACACTCTAGATACAAGGAACTATCATTTGCCTGAATTGCATATGCTTTCTCCATGTCTGTGATTTGTCTTTTCACTTTTTAAATAGTGTCATATACATAGAAAAAGTTTTAAATTTTGATGAATTTCAATTTGTTCTTATTTTTAATGGATTGTGTTTTGGGTGTCAAGTCTAAGATCTTTGTACCTAATCCACAGTCACAGAAATTTTCTCCTGTTTTCTTTTGGAAGCTTTATAGTTTTATAACTTATATTGAGGTCTAAG